>JANHGN010016493.1:32417-79912 GCA_024605025.1 Megaceryle maxima
TAGGGACAGAGCTCTGGGAGGAGCTGAGGAGGTTGGGAAGTATCAGGGATTTTGAGGGGGAGATTGATCACTGGAACTACATCCTGCCTTCCCTGAGCCAGGCACAGCAGTCAGACAAGACACATAACACAGAGGAGGATTCCCTTTCCCCTCTCTGACTGAACAGAGTGACCCCAGCTCAGGAAGACTACAAAGATTCTGTGAGGCTATACAGGGAGAAAATTAGAAAGGCCAAAGCACAACTGGAACTTAATCTGGCTACTGCCATAAAAGACAATAAAAAGTGTTTCTATAAATACATTAACAGCAAAAGGAGGACTAAGGAGAATCTTCCTCCTCTATTGGATGTGGATTGAAATACAGTGATCAAGGATGAAGAAAAGGCTGAGATACTAAACACCTTATTTGCCTCAATCTTTAAAACCAGTTGTTTTCTGAGTGCCCAGTCCCCTGAGCTTCCAGCTCCATCCAGGAAGGGACTGGGAGTAGAATGAAGCCCCCATAGTCCAAGAGGAAATGGTCAGTGACCTACTACACCACCACAACACATAAGTCTATGGGTCTAGATCCACCCAAGGGTACTGATCAAGCCAGCTTGCAGAAGTGCTTACCAAGCCACTTTTCCATCATTTATCAGCAGTCGTGGCTAACTGGAGCACTTCCAGTTGACTGAGGCTAGCAAATGTGATGGCCATCTAGTAAAAGGGCTAGAAGGAGGATCTAGGGAGCTACAGACCTGTCAATATGACCTCAGTGCCAGGAAAGGTTATGGAGCAGATCATCTTGAGTGCTATCACACAGCATATACAAGACAATCAGGCAATCAAATCCAGTCATCATGGGTTTATGAAAATCAGGTTCTGCTTGACTAACCTCATCTCCTTCTATGACCAGGTGACCTGCTTAGTGGATGAGGGAAAAGCTGTGGGTGTTGTTTACTTGGACTTTAGTAAAACATTTCCCATGGTATTCTCCTGGAGAAACTGGCTGTCCATGGTTTGGATGGGAGTATGCTTCACTGGATAAAAAGCTGTCTGGAGGGCCAGGCTCAGAGAGTGATGGTAACTGGAGTTAAATCTATTTGGTGACTGGTAACAAGTGGTGTTCCCCAGGGCTCAGTACTGGGGCTGGTTCTCTTTAATATCTTTATCAATGATCTGGATGAGAGGATTGAAGACACCCTCAGTAAATTTGCAGATGACACCAAGCTAGGTGCGAGTGTTGATCTGCTTGAGGGTAGGGAGGCTCTGCAGACAGATCTGGACAGGCTGGATTGATGGGCTGAGGCCAATGGTATGAGGTGCAACAAGGCCAAGGTCCTGTACTTGGGCCACAACAACCTCCGGCAGTGCTACAGGCTTGGGCCTGGGTGTCTGGAAAGCTGCTCGGCAGAAAGGGGCCTGGGAGTGTTGATCAACAGCTGGCTGAACATGAACCAGCAGTGTGCCCAGGTGACCAAAAAGGCAACAGCATCTTGGCCTGCATCAGGAATAGTGTGGCCAGCAGGACTAGGGAAGTGATTGTTCCACTGTACTCAGCACTGGTGAAGCTGCACCTTGAGTACTGCATTCAGTTCTGGGCCCCTTACCATTAGAAAGACAGGTGCTAGAGCGTGTCCAAAGAAAGGTAACAAAGCTGGTGAAGGGTCGGGAGCACAAGTCTTACAAAGAGTGGCTGAGATAATGGGAGTTCTTTAGAATGGAGAAATGGAGGCCCAGGGGAGACCTTATTGCTCTCAACAGCTTCCTGAAAGAAGGTTGAAGTGAGGTGGGTGTCAGTTTGTTCTCACAAGTAAGAAGCAATAGAACAAGAGGAAATGGTCTCAAGTTGCATCAGGGAGGTTTAAAGGGGATATTAAGAAAAATGTCTTTACAGAAAGGGTTGTAAATCACTGGAATAGTCTGCCCAGGGAAGTGGTGGAGTCACCATCTCCAGGGGTATTTAAAATCCATGTAAATGTGGTGCTTAGGGGCGTGGTCTAGTGGTGACCTGGCAGTGCTGGGTTAATGTTTGGACTTGATGATCTTAAAAGTCTATTCCAATCAAAACAATTCTATGAATATTATTTAGAATGTCTCTGGTATAACTCCTGGCTCATAGAAGGCCCAATTTTCAATCTAGTTATAAAGCTAGATCATGTTTCTCAGAATACAGTATTATTTTGATAACATATCAAACAGTGACTGGCAATTGGTATGTCAAGTTTAACTTGCACGCATAAGTGTTTCCCACCCCCTCTTAATGCATTGATAGTATCTTGATTTTTTTTTTTAATTTTATTTTATTTTAGGGAGGTTTAGCTAGTGATAAAGGTGAGGGGAAAATACCCTCCTTCTACATGCTGAAAAAGGAGAGGGTGTTTCTGTTCTCTAGCTGGGCAGGGAAGGGCCTGTGGCACAACTTGGACTAACTTTCCACTGTCCTTCAGAATGGGCTGCTTTGGGTGCTGAAGTGCTGTTGTCCTGACTAAGTGTCAAGGGCCATCTTATCATGGCAGCCATGAAGTGGAGAAGCAAGGTGTGTAGGAAATGGAGATTGGGTGTGTGTGTGTGAGGTGGAACCCATGAGCTTTCAAGTTGTAGCACTTGTTTCCACACACCCCTTATTACTATGTATCCTGACTTGGTTGTTCAGCTCATTTCCTCATGCCCTGCTTGTTTTTTCAATAATTTACAAGAAGCTTAAAGCTTACAGTTGATGTCATTATTTCCTGGTCTTTTACATTTGCCTTCCTCTCTATTTTCCCACTTCTGAAATACAAACAAGGGGAAAAGCCCTCAGCCTTTGTAAGCTGATGGGCAGCTGCTGCTAATTCCAAGATCTGCCAGTGCAGGAGGTGGCCCTTGTAGTTCACACTGTGTGTGTGTGAGTAGGCAGTGAGCCTTCATGTGCACATGAATGTGCACACAGAGATTGTACTAAATTTGCTGTGAAAATCAAGCTTTCTCACCTCCATTTTTTTTTTTTCACAGCTAGATCTTTCACTAACAGTCAAGCAGAGAGTACAGACTCTGTATTTAAGCCAGTTTGTACTGAGCAACCTTAGTAGAGAGCAGCAGCCTGCTGATCCAGAGAAGTGGGTATAAAATATACTGAGCCCTCATGGGAGAACTTTACCCCCCTGCTTTCCACTGGTGACCTGGATTCCTCAAGGCTAGGATTTGGGATTTTTTTGATTCTCATTTGAGGAGATCACTGCATGGTGCACCCACTGGTCTGAAATCACTTTTGCTGTTTGGAATACTTTGTATCACTGAATTTCCAAAATCCAGAAACTCTCTGGTGTGAGGCACCTCTAGTTCAGATTTGCTTCACCGCAACCTTTGCTGACAGCTTCTTCTCTAGCTTGGCCCTTGAAGGCCATTACCTCAAAAAGTTGAATGTGTGTGAGGTGATGGTCCTGCTCCAGGAGCAAAGCCCAGAGGATTAGATAACAACGCAGTGCTCTAGGCATACCAGTACTGGTCAAACACTTGTCATCCAGGCCTGGGTGGGAGCAGAGGTACTGGATGACTTGGTCAGGCACCTACAGTACTCAGAAGCCCAGAGGATGTGATCTTATGACCTGGGAAAACAGCTCTTACTGCTGTACAGGGGGATGCTTAGGACAAGAGCATTTGTATTTCTGACCCTATCCTTGCTTCTGGGTTTGGAAATATGAAAAGAGAGGGGAAAATTCTGGCTGTCCTCTTCCTTCCATTGGGTGGTGGTAATGTGCAACTGCCTGTTATTAAGCAAGAGAGAGCTGTTCCTACAGAGATGAGTTGAGTGTTGCATGAAGAGGCTCTCTCTTGTGGTTTCCTCGTTGAAGAATAATTTGGGGGCCCTGTTCCTGCAGTATGAGAGAGCAAATCCTGTGGATGCTCTCTCACAGCCTTCAGTGAAGCAATAAGGCAGATGGCCAATAGGTCGCTTTTTTTCCTATCATGAGGTGCTTTCAAAAACCTCCTCTCCATTACTAGGAGCAAGGCTAGGCTTTATCTTTACATATAAGATGCATCAGAGTTCCTGCATGCCTCTGCAACCCCCAAAGGAAACCGCAGGCGAAACAAAAAGCTACTGGCTAACCAAACACCATCCCTGAGTGCATGTACTCTCTCGATGTGTGGGAGACAAAGTAAAACTGAAGTAGAACTAAAACCTTCAGAGAGAAAACACTCCTGTCTGCAGCTTCCATTCTGAAGATTTAAGGCCAGCTGCAATCAAGAGTTTCCTTGCTCAGTGAAGAAAGAAATGATACGGAGTAAAGTTTCATTAAGTCAGCTAATCGGCACTCAAGTACCCATCTGTACTCAGCAGTCAAATTGTTACCCACAGTCTTTAGATTTAATAATCAAAGTCATGCAGAGTTTGAACACTGACAAATAAGTTAAAACCGTAAGTTGACTTTAAAATCCTTAGATGATGTCCCTGGATAACAAAGTTCGCTACAAGGGGAGAACGTCTTTTAAGCAGCTGGATTTTAAGCAGTCTGAACCCTGCAGTGCTAAGCCAGCATGGGCAGCAGTTGGAGAAGGGCTGTTACTTTGCTAGTCATTAGAAAGCAGCATTCACAGGACCTAAAGCACAAAGAAAACAGAAATTATTTTCCACTCTCCCTACCTGAAGTCCTGGTGAAGCTCCAGAATGCTAAACAGCAAAGTGCAGTGAAGCTGCAGGCAAAATTCACTGCCATCTCCACCACTTCAGAAGAGGAGCCTGCCAGCAAGAGAAGTGACCGCCCTGCTTCCTGCAGGAGATGTGCCTCTTTGAATGCTCTTATTGGCTTGGAGGAAAGAAAGAAAAAAAACCACCCTAAAACTCCCTGAATCATCGCAGTTCAGATGCAAGACTTTGTCTCCTGCAGATGACCACATACATTGCCTAGCCACAAAGCTCTGGGTTGGTGATAGCAGCACCAGTCCTACATCAGACAGGGACTTTTGCTTTGTGATCCTCAGGAGTTGTGCAGAAGCATGGGCAGATAGATATGTGTGATGTAATACTGGGAAGAGGTGTGGGAGTAAGGAGAGTAAGAGTCATGCGCTTTAAGATTCATGGGGAAATTTAATCCCCCAAAAATGGGAAGTGAGCCTTGGAGATGTTGTTCTTGACTTGTATACGTGTGTCTGTGTGGGAAGAAGCCTGGCAGAGAAGACTGGCCCAACATCTTGCTTACCCTGACATGGTGATGTGTGGTTTGGGTGAGGGAGACAAGGAAATTTTAGGGCTACCTACCTAAGGGGGCTGTGTAGAGTGGAGGCAGTAGGAAGAGAATTTTGGTTTTGATGGCAGAGAACACTGTGCCCAATATTTACAAGAGGTGTTTTGACAACAGGAAAGAGCTGCATTAGGAAGTGAGGTTTTCTCTAAGCACTCTCCAGAGAGCAAGAGAAACATGGGGTGACAGATAGTTTGGCTCTCTGTGGCTTGCAAAGCTTTTCAGCTCTGGGTTGGGTTCCCCAGGATCAGTATTTGGTTTCCAGAGAGGTCCTCACCAGGCGGTGTTGGCCCATGCTGAGGAGCTTGCAAATCTGGGGAAAGGGCTTGGTTGCCAGACCTTGTGTTGCATCTGAAATAACCAGCTACCAGATTCAGGAGACTGGGAAATGAACCGATGTCTCAGTGAAAGGCTGAGAGTGGTGGACTTCAGTCCAGAGTGAGGTGAGCAGAAAGGTGATGGTTCCTTTTCACTTGCCCTAGAAACGAACTGTGCCCCTTTCTGTGCAAAAACCATCTCACTGACTGAAGGAAAGTCCTAATGCAGGGCAGTGTGGGTGGTGCATGAGCAGTTGAAGGAAAATAATCTTAGTATTTCTTTGTAGGAAGGGATTGGGTAAATCCTCTGTTGAAATGTCCCACCAAGAAGGAATGGGGCAAGCATGGTGAGTCATACTAATCATCATTCCTACTTGCATAGTTCTTGTGAATCAGACTCCAAAGCCTGTGGTAAACAATGAGAAACTATACTGGAGGGGAGTGTTGCTCACTCCTCACTGTTTTCTTTTAGAGCTTACACAGTGGCCTGTCCTTCAACTGTAGCACAGGTAGGGATTAAATCAGGTATATTCAGCCCTCCCTTTCTCCTAAAAAACTGTGCTCTACAGTTCCTACCTCACTGAGAGCCTGGGGGAATGTCTCTGTAAGGCTATAGTTGAATCCTGCAACATACAAGAAAGGGGTGTTTGGGATCCTCATCACCATATGCCAACACATCTCCTGTGTGTTTCAACAGCCTGTTTGTCACCTTGCTGCGTGATGCACCAGAATGAGGTTCGGACTTCCTGCAGGACCTCCTTCTCTTTTTGCTTCCTGGTGAGCTCACAGCCTTTTGATTTTAGTCGAAAGAGGCCCAGGGTGAAGGATTTAAGGGGATCTTTCTGAAGTGTAGATTCTTTCCTTGCTTAAAAAAAGTGTCTTGTGACACCGCTAGCAGCCCTTTGATAGGGTTTGGTGTGGGTGGGGACAATGACTAATGAAGGCAGAGGGGGTGGTGAGATGCACAGAGCCGGGTGGAGGGAGGGCTGTGTGTGCCGGAGTTGCAAGACCACCTTACTTAGCTCTTGGCACTAGAGGGCACCAGAAGGCAATTCACTGTGCCGGAGCCCAAGCTTTGGCTGGTCCAAGCACCCACAGAGCATCCCGAGCAGCTGCTGCTGCATTACCTCTGACCTGAGTGCTGAGGTGACTGGGGTGCTCTTGTGTGGAGCCCCTTTGGCACAGAAGCCAAAGGCAAGTGCAGACCTCACATGGAGCAGAGCTGTCCTCAGTGGAGTGGGGACAGACCTCAGGGACAGTGGCCCTGTTGCATGCAGCCTCATCTAAAATTAGCAATGCCTAAGGATCTTATTCTTGCCTAGGAGGTTGCCTGTGGCTTTGATGGACCAGCTCTTGGATGTCTGATATTTGGTGCCTCAGGGTAGAGGGGAGTGTGCTGTCAGGGCACCCATGTTCCTGGTCTGATGGCAAACCCAGCTTGTGCTGCCTTCTGCTGTCCTGCTGCAGTGGCATCTGTGCTGCCACAGACTTTGTCCTGGGGAGCTCAGGTCCTGCTCTAGGACCTGCTCTTTCCTGAAGAGCACCATTTCACTGTTAACAGGTTTACAAAGCCAGACGGTGACTTTAAAAAAGTGCTATGTGTCTGCAGAGGGCACATTTTTCTTTCCTCCTTCCCATTAAATTGCTTATTTACAGCTCTTTCAAATCAACTTCTCCCTTTCTAATAACCCTTTTATGCTTTGGTTGAGGAAGTTTCTCCAGTTCTTTTCTCCTAGGAAGAAACAGAGTGCTCATTAATGAGTAGTAATATTAACAGTGCTAGGTACTATTATGTTAAAAAAAAAACCAAATAACCCCACCAAAAAATTTCTTCCCCCCAGTAATTGACAAACAATAGCAAATTCCTCCAACGTGCAAACACTTGCTATTTTTCTTTGGGAATTTTTGTGCTGTGGAGGAACCTGTGATTGGAGACTGGTCCCTTTGCCATGTCTCATTCCAAACACATGCCATGTCCCAGGACACTGCTCTGTAACCCAAATCCACCTGCAGGAAGAGTGGAGCAGCATGATGTCTCATCTGACATCCAACCACAGAAAAAGTGTCACTTCCTTTTCTCACCGGAGCGCCCTTAGGGTCACTAATGGGAGTTTGACCCACTTTCCCTGGAACATATATGTAGGCCACCTCCTCTACACCGGCACAGGGCATGTGGGGTAGTTTCTACTACCACTGAACAAGGAGAAGATGAGACTAAGTGGGCAAGGAAAGGCTCACTGATTGTCCCAGAGTAAACAGAGCGTTTGCTTTAAGCAAATAGCTGTCCCTGACCCACTCTAAATCAAGCTTGTGATCTTTCTGCATTAAGCTGGGTTTAAATAGATCTTAAAAGACTCACACACATGAAGAACCATCATGTTTGTTTTGTGTGAGTAGGGAATGTTTATTGCAAGTCATGGGTTACCAAGTCTGCTCTCTTTTCTGCAAGGGAATCTGCAGAGTGTTTATTCTCTCACTGTTGGGCTGAGTTACAAGAGGCTTTGGGAACACTGTACAACTGTGAGAACTTTTTTAATTAAAAAAACCCAAACAACAAAACCACCACACCCAACTTTTATTATCCATAAATCAAAGATGTAATTCTATCCTTTTATATTAAAGAAGCAAAAACTACAGTACCCAAAGTCTGATTTTCATAACATTTGGTGCATGAGGTGGTTTTCTTCAGCATCCCTTTTTGCTTCTGTCTTTCAAAGCAGACCTTTGGCCACACAGAATGACCCAGTAGTTGCCACTATGGCTTCCTGGAATAAGCCCTGTGGATTCTGCAAGGGGTCGTGTTGGAATTACACTCCTGGAAATACAATCAACATTTAGCCCTGAACCCACAAGATTTCCTTTTTAGTTCTGACTTCCTTTATGCACTTCATATAATCATAGAAATGTCTCGGTTAGAAGGGACCTCTAGAGGTCATCTAGTCCAACCCCCTTGCTGAGAGCAGGGCCATTTTCAACTAGAGCAGGTTGCTTAGAGACTCATCAAGTTTCACCTTGAATGGCTCCAGGGATGGAGCCTCAAGCACCTGCCTGGGCAACCTGTTCCAGTGTTCTACCACCCTTGTGGTAAAGAATTTCTTCCTAATATCCAATCTAAATCCCCTCTTTTCTAATTTAAAACCATCGCCCCTCATCCTTTCACTCCAGGCCTTTGTAAACAGGCCCTCTCCAGTCTTTTTATAAGCTCCCTTCAGATACTGGAAGGTGCCTATTAGGTCTCCCCTGAGTCTTCTCAAGGCTGAACAATCCCAGCTCCCTCAGCCTGTCCTTGTAGGAGAGGTGTTCTTGTGGCCCTCCTCTGGACCTGCTCCATCAGGTCCATGTCCTTCCTGTGCTGAGGGCTCCAGAGCTGGACGCAATATTACAGGTGAGGTCTCACCAGAGCAGAGTGGCAGAATCACCTCTGTCGATCTGCTGGCCACACTTGGTTTGATGAAGCCCAGGATGAAATTGGCCTTCTGGGCTGCAAGCACACACTGTCTGCTCATGTCCAGCTTCTCATCTATCAGCACCCCCAAGTCCTTTTCTGCAGGGCTGCTCTCTATTGCCCCTTCCCCAAGCTTGTATGGATAGTGGGGATTGTTCTGGCCCACGTGCAGGACCCTGTACTTATTCTTGTTGAACCTCATGAGATTCATCTGGGCCCACCTCTCCAGCTTGTCTAGGTTTATGGATCAATAGGGGACTGTAAGAAAAATGAATCTCATTAACTTTGGCAGGGACTTGGAGAATGACTGGAGTGTGTTTGAATCATGCTTTTAAAAGTTTTAGTTAAGACACATTTACCAGTGTCAATAGTTGTGGTTTTATCTGTTAATCTCTCTTACATTTCCCAGGCCTTCATCTGATCTCCAGGACAGCTTTGCTTTAATGAAGGATCTGACAAGAGGATGCTCTTTTGTCTCTCAGCTGAAATAGAGAAATCACCATATTTCAGCTTTTGGTAGACTAGTACATGGGAAAATGTGTGTTACTTTGGCAGGGTGGCAACAGCAGACTTTAAGCCTTAAAGGTGAAAGAGGTGGGCATGATGTCTTTGTCCATACCGGAGACCTGTGCTTTGCAGGTGTCGAAGTATGTCGAGGTGCAGAGAAAGGACAGTCCAATGAAGACCAAGGAAATCCAAGGACCACCACAGTGGGCAATTAAAAGTAGTTAGCAAGTCTCTATCTAGTTCACTGATGTGAACAATTGAAGCTATGATTACAGTGTTTTTCTGCCCTCGTGTCACCCTGGAGGAAGCAGGCCCCTGTTCCTCTGCAAAGAGGGAAGGGGTTGTCTCAGCAGTGGAAGGGGGAGGTTGTGTGATGTTATATGAGCTCAACAGGAGTGGGTAACGCTGGAAAAAAGGGGAAATGTGGTCTGCTTGGATTTTGCATCCAGGTGCATCTGCATGGGAACTCACACAAGCACAAATGGGGATTCATTCTGTCTTGCCCCTAAACCTGTGTTAAGGCAGTGGCTGAGAGAGGCTCTGAAAGTCCCTCCTTGTCCTCTAAGGATGTGGTGTAATGATGGCTCCAGATAATTTGGTATTTCTCTTCCCAGATGTCTTGCAAATAAATCCATGCTGCACTGGACCTGTGGAAATGATGCAGCATGTTTGGGGGACTCAGGACCAGCTGTTCCTTCACCCCAGCCTTTGCTGGGTTCACCACTCTGTACTCACTTGCCATCTGCTGGCATTCTTACTACTCACTCTCACATTTAATAATTCTCTCTAGACAGGTCAGATGCTTTTTACAAGAGAACAGCAAGTGTTGTGCTCTGATTTAAGAACAGAATGTTGGGAAGTGATGGTGAAATGTCCCTGTACTCTGCTGTATGCCCAGCTCATAGACATGATTTGCAGGAATGATTGCTTTTAGGGCAGAGGGGTTCACCAAAGACAGCATGTGTTGCACTCACTCTGCATATGTTTAAATAAGATGATCAGTTCTCTTTTATGGGGAAAATTGACCAAACTCATGGCTCTGGATGTACTGAAAGTATTTGCCACGGTGCCCAGTGGGCAAGGATGTGGGGAAGCTACAGAAGGTCAGAGCTGCTAAAAATCCATTCTGGTGGTTAAACCAGGGGTTGCAGTGAGAGGCTGTTTCAGACTGGCAGCTGTCAAGAACTGCATTTCAGATGAACACTGTTTTCTGTGTTCAGGCTGTCTTGGCACAAGCCACGAAGAAGGAAGTGCAGAACAGAGCGAGGCAAATTGGTGCTGCAACGCACGCCCGTGTCTGCAATGCAGCATGTGTTGCAGGTCTCCTAGTATGAAGGAAGACAAATAGCTGTGTTTAAAGATCCTGTTCACAACTCCATGGAGCTTCTCCATCTGGTGGGTAACCAGGTACTCAGAACTGCTGAGACTTGGATCTGACAGCCCCAGTCTGCCTCTGCTGTGCTATGTTGCCTTTTACCACCACTGGCAGTTCTTACTTGATGCTTCAGATCCATGGGGAGCAACCATAAACTGATTTAAGGGGGGGTGGGGTTAAGCTATGATTTCATATACAGGTGGTAACACTGTGCACATGTGCAAAATGGTCCCTGGGCTAGGAGGGTGGTGTCAGAGGTCTTCTCCCACAGGGAGCAGAAAATTGTTGTGTCCTGAATCTAATTTAAACCAAGCAGAGCAGTGCTGGTTATGTGAATACCCTGGGCAGCAAAATAGCTTTGCACATGTACCTGTGAGAGGTACATGTGGGTGCTTAGGGTCAGGACAGCAAATGAAGTCCCGCTCCCTTCCCAGCCTCTCTTCATCTCTCTGCAATTCCAGCAGGGGCTGAAAAGCCACACAAGTGTTATCTACTGAAATTTGTTACTGAAAAATGTGGTTAAGCCAGTCCTATAGCAACAAAAGTGAAGAATCAATCAGGGCTTAATTATCTTTGAAGAATACAAGAGCCCTTTCACAGCGATTCACATCCCTGCCCTTCCACTCCCCCTGAAAGGTAGCAAGTGCATTTTCCTGCATTCAGCTTTTTTCCCCTTAACAGCAGGTAATCAGCTTAATAGAAAAAAGGATTGTCCTTAAAACACAACAGAAATGTAATGAAGACAAATCTGCTTTGAGGGAAAAAAAAAGGAAGAAAAAAAGTGTGGCTCAGATATAGCAAACCTGTTGGTTCTGCAGTGGTGGTGTTTATATAGTCTGAGGTGTATGTGAATCAACATGAACACCTTTCCCTGGAAAAGTGCATTGTGAGGCTGTTGATACAGCCTCTGCCATCCACTGCTTATAGAAGTGGGAGATGGAGAAGAGTTTGAGGAAGGTTTTGATCATTGTCACTAAGCTAAAGCTTTGATGCCCTTGTCTGCAGACAAAAGGGAGTTCTCAAAAACAGCTCCACTGGGGTTACCAACAGCACCTGCTTGCTTAGTGCCTAGGAAGCAAACCATGTAGTTAACAAGGTTGGAATAACTGTGCTTAAATTTTGTAAAAGAAATTGAAAATGACACTAGCCTCCATGCTTCTGGGAACTCTGTGTGCTGAGCAGTGGTGGTCAGTGAAAAACACGATACTTGGTTACCTAGTCTCCAGGTTCTATGGCATTGGTGCACTTGGAAGGAGCAAGTGTTGCTCACTGTTGTAAACTGGCAGAATGAATTGAGCCATGCTGGAGATACTTGGTAATCTCTTTCTGGTACATTAGGTGATTTTTTAAATTTTTTTTTCTCTTTCTGTTTTTACAACACAAATATAAAATCTGGGAAAAGCAGAGTGCTTTGGATTGTGCTGCCATTTAGCAGGGCTGGTGCAGTGCATCAAGGAAGCTGTGATAAGTCATGCTGTGTGCAGGCTAATGAAGAAAGAGCAGCCCATGTATCCTGGTTTGAGTTAGAACACAACTAATTCTGTTCAGTGATTATACTTTTCAGCTCTGTCTCTTCTAAGTAACTGCACTGTCTGAAGTTAACAGCAGATTTTTGCAGTGTCTGCTTCTAGCAGTGATAACTCTCCATGTTTAGAGTTAGTATCAAGGGTTGGTGTGCATGGTCACTGCCAGATCTTGTGGACCATGCTGGAGGTGCAGAAAGTAAAAGGCTGCATCTGTGTGGAGGAGGGAACAGGACAGGTGATGCTGAACAGACCAATGAGGGATTCTATTCCTCATTATATTCAGTATAAAGCTGAGAGATCAGAAGGGTCAAGACTATTCTTCAATGCTCAGTGTCTGAGGATGACCCTGTCCATTCTGCCTTTGATCCCAATCTGTGTGTTCCCAAATCCAGTTCCCATCTGCCACTGAGTCCAGTTTAGGACTTCCCCCATGCCTGCTCCACAGCATCAGTGGTGATGGTGATATAATTGCCATTGCATGGGGGTTGGGTTTTATATTAGTTTTGTATATCTTTGTATATATTCCATTTTATTATTGTTATTTTCATTCTTTTCTAATTGGCATGTCTCTCTGCCTTATTCCCTTTCTCTTCCCCTTTAGGAAGGAAGAGGGTTTAACAGAGAGCATCTGTTTCAGATTTAGTGGATGGCCCTAACCCTAAACCTTGACACCATGTGGTAAGGGTTAAAGCTCTGTATTAACTTTGATCTCCCTCTGGGGCTGTCTCAGTTTCCAGCACACCTGGTGGTATCTCATTTTGCAGGATGTCCCCTGGGTGCAGGCAAGCTCCATCAATTCCTCCTAGGTCAGTGGCCAGAGCCCCTGTTTGGGCTCAAGGATGTAATTTCTGTACAAGACCATTGTGGTGGGAATCTGTGTGTTGGTGGTGGGGCTGTTGCCCTATGGTTCTTCAAATTTGATTTGCTGTGTCTGAGGGTGAAAGGTGCTGGAAAATGAGGAGCCATCTCTGCCAATGGGTCAAAGCTGCAGGAGAGGAACAGACCTCCTTGAAGCTTACCCTCTACAACCTCCTAAGCAGCTGTGGTGATCAGATCTTCCCATATCTTTCTCTTTCTTCAGACTGATGACCTTTCTGAGACAATGGAATGTCAGGCTTAGAGAGTTTCAGCAGCCATCAGTGAGTGGCTTTCTCTGTCAAAACCAGCTTTCCCCACAGAATGTAATTACTTTGTCACAAAAGCTGCCCGAGAAGACCCATCTCCAGGATGAGTAATGCAATGATGCAAAATGTGATTGAGACACTGCAGACTTTCTGTGCAAGACAGAAAGACCTGGAGATTTTCAAGTGAGCACTGAGGTGTGAGAAAAATCCTCTGGATGCTCAGGGAGGTTGCTCTTCTCTTCCCCCTGCTGCTGGGCAGCCCAGCATTTCTACCCCAGCATACTAAGGAGCCAGAAGAGATGGGGACAGCAGCCATGGGATGTCTCCATCATCAGCAATTTCTCTTGGTGTTATGCCAGTGGTTTGGTCCCCATCTCTTTATTACTACATTGGTGCCCAGCAGTGCTCAGTTGACAAAGGGGGATGGGTGGGAAGCAAGTGGGACTTAGGCTGCCCAGAGGGAACTCAGAGTCAGGATAATGTCATGGATGCTGACATTGAAGATAAGTGGTGAGGGGAATGTCAGCCATATCTGAGGCACTAAAAAAGTGTTGTTTCATGATGCAATCAGCACACACTTAAGTGAAAGGCCTCTGAGCTGAAGAACCCGAGAGAGGAATGGAGTTATCCATTATTAATACTCTGTGAGGGTGAGGGACAGCAGAGATGATGCCACTGGCAGGGTAGTGAGGTACAGCTACTAATTTGTCCAGAAGTACCTTGGAGGAAAAAAACCAAAATCAAACTTGGAGATTTACAAGCATTAAGGAGGCTTAGGCAAGGTAGCTTTGGCCTGTGGAAATATGTCTTTTGCATAGGTATCCTCATTCTGTAGGAGACTATAGCTTTGCCTAATGAAAGGCCTCATTAATTAACTTAAACACATGTTCACTTGTCAAAGGCTGCTTACTTATAAGAAGACATCCCTCAGAAAGCCAAAGAACCAAGACATTTGCATGAAAAATCAGGGAAGCAGCTATGTCACTGAAAAACTGGGAACATTTATCTTTTTTTTTTCCCTTGTGTGAACATGTTTTTCTTTGTAAAGCAACAAGGTAAGAAGTAAAATGTGGAGTAGAGCTGTAAGCTGCAGTCCTATTCTGAATGGAGCTGAGGGTCCAGAACCCTGTGTGCCTCATGCTGCACTGTCGACAGGGGTCTCTCTTGGGGTTGATAAAAGATGACATGTATTGACATTGGAGCAGGAAGTGCCTGGCACAGAAGACTCAGACAGAAGTAAAGGAGTTAATTTCCCTCCCTCTGGACTCCTAGGCACTGAATGGTAACTGCAGTGTTCACAAAAACACTTGGATGCGGAGCCAAAGTGAACCTCCTCTTGACGCAAATGCAGTTTCCATCCTAGAGCTTCCTTTAGATCTAATTAGCATCAAATGGTAAATCACCTCTAATAGCTTGGTGTGTCTGCCCGACCTCAGCTCTGCCACCACACTGCTAAACTCTTGCAGAACTGTAAGAAAGCCACAGTCAGTAGCTAGGGGGGCTTTCTCTTGATTTACAGGGCCTGTGACCTGTAAGTCAGCACCTATTTAAATCTGTTATTGTCTGTCTTCTGTAGATCCGTTTAAGTGGATAGAAGCAACTCAGTACATGAACTGAGCAAGTTCATGAAGAGCTCTTGTATGCATGCATCAACAGGAAATCTTTTTGCTTTGTTTTAGATTTGTTTGGTTTTGCTATTCAGAAAGTACAGCTGTTAATGAGGAGCTTTTGGGAACTGAGCATCCATCTGTGAAACTACTGGGATGCCTTGTATGTCAGTCCTGTCACACACAAAACCTTGTCTGGGGGTCTGAGCTCACAGTTCTGCCCTGGGGATTGGTGGGAAAGTGCTGAACTGCCCAAGCACTGTTGTATCACATTCAGCTGCATCTGCATGGCAATACAGGCTGCCTTCATGAAAACCAACGGTTCTCATCTGCCTTCTGTATCGGCTAAACTGCCCCATGTTCACAATGCATGTAACTCTCTTTCCCTCAGAAAAACCCAAATCAAACCAAAAAACCCACAAAACCCCAGAATCTCATTGAGAAGGCCAGTAGGGGACTTTCAGGCTGTCCCCCTGTGTTCCCATTGCAACAGCGGATGTTCCCTTACAAATGATTCCTCCACAACTCAGGATAACCATGTAAGAGTAGGTGCTTTTAGAGAAATACCAGGCTGATTATGAAACACATTTTTTGTGGTTAATTTGTATGCCATGGGACCCTTTATAACCCCAGTTCCTGCCAAATGGGAGCTAGATCTTTTCCTGGAGCTAAAGGAGAACTACAGGAGCAAGAGGAGAAGTGCCAGGACTGAGACCCTGCTGTGTTGTGGTGCCTAAATAAGACTGAAAGTCTATTTACTGTGTCAGAGAGAAGTCTGATGAAATGACTGCCCAGGGAGATGAGGTTTTAGAGGGCTTCTTAAAGATGTAATATCCAGGGTCTGGAAATTGAAGTCAGCAAAAATCAACCTGGAAATACAATGTAGATTTTTTAAGAGTGAAAGTAATCAGACAGTAAGACTGATTGCTGAGGGACTGGGTTCTTCATTACTGTGAGTCCTTACATTAAGGGTACATGTCTTTAATGACCTGCAGGCACCATGGCAGGAGAATTTTGGGACTTCATGCAAGGGCATGAGATACAAGGGCTCCAAAGAGTCAGCCTGTGTGTATGTGTGGGTAGTGCTGCATCCCTTCAGCAGTGCTTCTAGGACAGAGCCCATGCTGGTTTGGATAGATGTGGAAGAGAAAGGACCAACGGGACCAAGGAGTTGAGGAAGCTGAGCAGTGGGAGTTCATTAAATCATCTGAAGAACTTCACAACAGGTTGCCCCAGAGCCACATCCCTGGGTGAGGTGGATGGGAGCAAGGGCAGAGGAGGCTGTCAGCAGTTAGCAGAGCAGTCTGATTAATGGGTTGTCCAGTTCTTCAACTGAACAAAATTATTTCAGGGAAACAATTTTTATTCTGGACAAAATTAAGACTTTTCTTCATTCTGCTGAGCAGTGAAGATAAAGGCATCTCCTACTCCTAGCTGGGGGCTTGAGCCAGAGTTCACTAGATTCACTGAAATTCAACATTCTCAAGCTTAATGGGGCCACTGAACAGGGTGGGTGGACACAAGGTAAGTCAAAGGGGCAGATATAAGATAATCTGTGCAGTCTTTGGTTTTGGACAGTCCTTCATTTTTCAAGGACATCTTCATACAGGAAGCTCTTTCGGAGTGTCTTTTGTAAGCTATTGCACTGGCCACTGCTAATCAGGAAACCATTCTCATTTTAGAGAAATATTTACCTCATATTTCCACAGTAGTCAGATGAAGTTTTCAGAGAGTACAAATTCAGAAATAACTTATGGTAACTGTCATTTAAAATTTCCCTGCTTTTAGGTGCTCTTATTTATTATTATTATTATTATTACTATTTCTACAGTGTTTTAGCAACATAGTATTAAAAGAACCCACACAGTGTTGGAAGCTGACATTATTAATCTGGAAATGGCCTGGGAGCATACCATTGCTTGGTTCACATTACTGGTTACAGTACAGTGCCCACATGCAGAAATGCAGTGACACCAGTGGAAGAATGCTTTTACACCAGGACAGTTCATTTTACTTCCTGAAGGTGGAGGGACCCATATACCTCTGGAATTACTTTGGGCTTGATAACCTTGTCCACCCTTCAAGGACATGCCACATGAATTAACACTCAAAAATCAAAGCAAAGAGCTTTGACCTGCGACAAGGCTTTGTAGTCAAAGCCTGGGTACCTCAATGGAAAGAGCATTTAACAGAAGGTAGCTCTCCAACAGGATCCTTCCCAGCCTGCTGTCCTCATTTAATGTGTAGTTGTCTCTGGTCTATTTGCATTGTACTGCTTGCTGTATTCTTCTGTTATCTGTACGTGAGCCCTGTACTTAGAGGCGTTCTTCACTTACAGCTTCAGATTTCGGTTATTATTTGAGGTCAGCTTGTTCCTGGCTACATCATTAAAAAGAAAAAGAAGTTTCTTTGCCCACCTCTTCTCCTTAAACTTCTGTATTGCTGCATTTTATGCTGCACACATTCAGAGGGTAATAAATTCAGACGTTTTTGGTCTAAATGTAATTCCTTAGTAATTGCCATCTATTTATTTTTATTCGTAGCAATCTCTTAGCTTTATGAATGCAAGATCTGGACTTTTCTGGCAGTATCATAGGAAAGGCTTGTTTAATAAAAGTAAAAATGCATTTGGGAAGGTTTAAATTAGATGGCTGCAGAGAACTCTCTTTTTTTGCTGGATGTGGCAGAATTTATTCCCCAATAAGGCCATAAAGGGCTGTAAGGGATGGAGAGAAGGATGAAACTCTTCTCTCTGTGAAGGTTTGGGACATCTTCCCAGCTGAATAATGCCTTGAAAAGAACAGCTGGAGTGAAACTCAGATCCTGAAAGGCCAAGTGCAGTGGCTGTTTCATCTTTGTCAACAAGCAGTGGTTCCAAAACAATTTGTGACCTTTCCCTTCTCCTCCAATGCTGCAAGAGCCTTTTCATAGTTGCTGATGGCCTTTGGAGTGGGCTTTTACCCATGCACAGTTTCCTGATTCAAATTGAGCATGGTACTAGGAGCACTAGTTATTTTTGTAATTTTTCCATCCCTTCTGCAGTTTTCTTTCTCATCTTTCAATCTATCCATGTTGAGAAAAATACCCCCTGCCCAAAACTCACTCTGACCCACATGCACAGGCAGCACAGAGCATCTTTTTGATAGTCACATTGAGCAAACTTCAAGAGAACCTCTGGGTAATTTTAATCTACATTTTAATCTCCATTTTCTTCTCCATTTCACCATCAGATCATTAAAAAGAGACATCTCAGAATAAAAATGACAGACAAAAAGCAGGTCTTTAAATATCAGCAGCTTTAAAATTAATGTTTGATAAGATTTCGTGCTGACTTTTGATTACTGGTGCCTTTTACAAAGTTCAGCTATAAGATCTGAATCTTTTATTGTGCATTCCCAGGAAGATAAAACACAGTTAATGCTAGTGCAGTTTGACTTCTCTACCCTTAACAAAAATGCTTGTTCCTTTGTTGCCATATGCTACCAAAAGGGATAAATTTTAACTACCAGTCAATAAAGTCCCTTCCCGTTTTTCATGGTAATAGACCTAAAAGAAGTTATTTTTACTCACTAGTTATACAGTTCCTCTTAAAATGTCAGTGGTTAGGTACATATTGGGGTCACTGAATTTCAGAGGAATGTTTATTTGCAAATCATGTCCTTCCACCCCTCATCTTTCTTCCCTGGCAATGGTTTCTGCAGAGGGACACTCAGGATCCTGCAAGCCCCATGTGTTGGGTCGTCTGGGACTGCCACTTGTCCCATGCCAAAGCATGGGGACAGCACTAGCAATTTATGAGTTGGACTCTGTGTGACCATATGTATCTGTCCATGCACATTATTCTATGTAAGGTCTCTGCTGCTGGCAGAAATTCTTCCTGTAGGGTCCTTGCTTTTATTGCTGCCTCTGTCTGTGTTCAGGAAGCCATAAAGTGTAGTAGAATGTGAAAAATAGCTTAAGTCCTATGCTGCTCATAAACACTTAATCCTGCTTTTCAAGAGGAGTGCTTAATCAAGGGGAGGAGATTATGAAGTCTCTTCCAACCCACTTGGGCCATAAATGAATCCTTTAGCAAGGGTGAAGTGGAACACAGAGAACTGCTGCTGTTTCCACTGGCTGAGAAACTGGCTATAATGATTGTTCTTAGACAAGTTCAACTCATTAGGATGATGGGTCTAAAAAGAGACAATTCCTGGAAAAGAAGGGGATCACAACCCCAGTGATGTTACTGATGCTAAAATGCTAAACCCAGACCTGGTCCTGTGCTGGATGTTCCAGCCTTGCCCTGAGCATCCTATTCAGGATGGGGAGAGGAGGGGTGCTTCCAGACTCATGCCTTTCCTGTGCTTTAGTCTTGAGAAGTGCCTGCCTTTCTCTGCCTAGAGAGGGCATGGAAAAGGAATTCAGCCTCCTGACTCACATCTTGAGCACGTCCATCTTTCACAGAGGTGAGGGTGACACAGAGCATTGATTTAGACATCCCTGGGGCAAACCAAGTGCTACGATGCACACACCTGAGGGGTGTGAAAGAGGATAGACAAGGAGATGTTTAGACCAGAGATGAGCATGGAGATATTGCTGCAAACACAGTAGTCTGTGTAGACAGGGATGGGTTTCTGACCCTGCAGACCTTTAGCTCAGCAAGCAATTCTGAGTCATTGCTCTGCACTAATTAAATTTAGCTGGTAAACTCCTGGGAGTGTTTTGGTTCACGTGGGTGCTGCTCTGTTGGGGCAGCCACGAAGGAGCATTGCTGTGCCAAAGCCTCAGGCTGCACGTGGCTGGATGAACATCAGCATCAGGGAAAACAGAAATTGCTACCATTAGCAGCTAAATGGTTCATCGTCTGCAGATGACAAATAGGATCCTTCTGACGACAGAGGGCATGCTGACACAATTCTGGGAAGTTAAATGCAGGCAGATTCAGCACTGGGGACACATGTTGTTTCACAGAGGTGGGGCAAATCCTGTTTCGTTACAAGTTACCTTCCAGGAAAAAGGTGGCTTTCTTGCATGAGCCTGTGTGGGGCTTCATTCATCTTTCTGAGTGATTCTTCCTGCATGATCAGACCCCAAGGTTTAATTTGGGCTGTAAGGAAGTCAGATGCTACTGGAGGTGCAGAAGCAGAAACGGGTATTACATTGTGCCTGCAGAAGGCTGTGGGGAGAGGAAATAGCTGTGAATAAAAACATCAGCATCTGGCCCAAAGAGACTCCTTTGCAGCCAAAAGGCTGACAGCAGGAAATTCCAGGGGGACAGCAGTGGTTAGTTTTACTCATTGATCGTGGCAGACAGCTGATCTAAATTCAGTCGCGGTGCAAAGCCCTGCGCAAAGGAAGTCTGAGGGCTGCAAATGTTTGCTAGAAAAATAAACAGCATCATTTGGTGTTAAGAAGGTACACAGAGCGTGCTCAAAGTGAGCTGCTGGCATTGAGAGCAATCTGCTGGAAAAAGGATGGCTGCCTCCAGGACCTCAAACAGTGCCATGAATGGTGACAACTGATCTGTGTCATCTCCCTGAGCCAGTTCACCTTGCTGTGCAAGGGAGTGCCCATCCTGCAATGGGCTCTGGACAAGGACAGCAGCCTGCCTGTGTGAGGCAATTTACAGGATCAGGACTCCTGTCCTGAGTTCAGTCCTAATGCATGTACCTACTTTGATGATGTGCCTTTGCATACTGTCTGTTCTGGGCCGAGGACACTCAGGTCATCTCTTTGGGGAAAATGTTTCCTTGAGCTTGTCCTCCAAAGACACTGAATTCTTTGCACTGGCTGTGGTTTGTATCTAACTTTTTAATGATTCTGTACATTCTCTGAAGAGATTTATCCAAAGCACAGGTCCAAAATGTCACTGCAGAGGAGTAGCTATATTTCTTAGTGCTTACACTAAATTGATCAGTCTTTGTGGCACAAGAAAGACCTACCTGTCTTATAGTCCTTCTGAATGTTGTGTGGTCTTCAGGCTGATGGCAACAAATCAGCAGGGTCTTTTCCAAAGGCTGCTTAAAGCAAAGCCTCTTTAATAGGAGGCTCCAGGTAACTGGGACCATTGAGGAAGAGGTTTATTTTAAACATCAATGCACAGGGCCACTCTTGCCCAGGAGACACCCCAGGTGGTCCCAGCTGCTCTGCCTCTGCCATGCACTGTTACCTCATCTGTGCAGACCATGCTGGGTGCTTGGTGAATACACCCCAAGATAAAGTCAAGTGCATATTTTAAGGGGGCTGACCCACCTCTTCTTTCCTCAGTTTCCCTTCTGTGAAATGGCAGTCCTCTTCTTCAGGCTTCAGCCCAGCTGCATATGATAGATGAGTCTGGGGAAAAGCTGAGATGCTTCCCTGTACCCTGCCATTTGCTGGGATTTTGTTTGTGTCTGCACCTGAAGATGCAACTTCCCTCATCACTGTCAGTCTTGCAGGGAACAGGCAGCCTCATGCTTGGTGCTGCTGCAGTTACTGTCTGTTGCAATAATGTTGTGTTTGCTCTATGAAGTGGGCAAACGGTTCCTCACCCAGGCTGTTAGCCTTCCATAATAGCGTGGCTAATAACCCACAAAGCTTTTGCATTTTTTGCAGCCCATTTCACAGGCCATCTGGTGAGTCTGGCTGGAGGTTTGCAGAAGGGTGGAGAGTAGACATGCAGCTCTAAAGACTTAATGTTAAGTGACTTGCAGAAATCACATGCTGCCACAAAGGGTACTGAGAATATCTCTTAGACAATATTTGTCTCGGAAAAGCAAAACAAGGAAAGCAACAACAACAACAACAGTAAATCCAGCAGAGGAAAAGACCCTGACCCCTGTTCTGGACTCTCAGAGGTTCTTTATGGTTGCTTCTGTAGCAAAAAAAAAAAGAACTCTGCCACCAAGATAGACTGCAAATGGGTGGCAAGGAGCTGAGTAAGCAGTGAGGAGGAAGTTGTATAGTGTGAACTAAGCCATCTACTACTATTTTGCCATTTCTAGGAAGAGGCCAGGACAATCCAGATGCCAGGGTCTGCAAAGGGTACACCTGTGGAGGGTTATATCCTTTTCACAGCTTTCTAACTGTGATTGCTTAGCAAGAGGAAGAGGTGATGATGTTTTATGCCATTAACTGGAAGTCTGTAATCCATGTGCACAGCATCTCCACCTGCCAGCTGTAGCTGAATTTCAAACAGTTCAATCTGATGGATGTGGGAAACCACAGGCTGTACTGTGACACTGGAAAAGCAAGACGCCCTGATGGAGAGGTAGATGAACTGTGGCTTAGAGTCAGAATGGAGATTTAGCATCAGTATTTGGGACTTTTGCCTGCCCCAAGCATGTCTCTGGGGTTCTCCATAGTAGGTACCAAGGTCAAGGCAGCTTTTCCAGAGGAGTGTGCTTACTGACCCATGAATACCCAGGGGCCATGAAGCTGGGAAAGTCCTGAGATCATTGTCACTTTTGGGAATGAAGGCAGGAAGGAGAGAAATGCTTTATCTGCTTGGCACAGTGTGTCTTGTGTGACAGAGGCAGCAGGTGGCCAGAAGGTTGAGAGCTACCAGTTCTGCCTTCGCTCAGCCTGCCTGCAACCACCTCTTGAATCCCAGTTTGCACAACATCTTGCCCCTGGGATGGGGGACTCCAGCCAAAATCATGCTACTAGTCAGAAAGATTGAGCTGCAGGGAAGAAGTGGAGTGTCCTAGGAATAACAAGCTGTACCATACACTTTCACTGACTGTGGGATGGTGAACTCTGCTTCTGGTGGTTGATGATACAGGAAAACAGGCTTTGGCCTTCTGCAGGGACAGATGAGGTGGGTAGCTGTGGGTGTCCATCACTGCCTGGTGTACCTCTGCCCTGCAGCTTTGGTAGGAAGGCAAGCTGTGCCACAGAGCAGCTGAGGGCTTGGTGCCCAGATCCTGTTGAAGACACAGTTTGCTCCAGAGCTTGCTCCATGATTTCAGTGTGGCTACACTGATTTACAGTGACACAGGAACACACCTGCTACCCTTGGGAGTGGCAGGAAGTTCTCTGATGGCCATCCACACCCTCTGTCTCCCAATTCGATTCAGATGTGAAACTCTCAAGCTGCTGTAGACACAGAGACCACGTAGGCAGAGTAATAAATGAAATGATGTAAGACAATGCTTCCAGACCTATTCCAGCACTGTTTCTGTGACATTTTTAAAATTCCCAGTATGGGTTTTGGCCAAGGCCAGCTTAGTGCTTAATTCTCAGTCATGAACCTGGTAATTGGAAAAAAAGGGGAAAGAAGATAATGGGTCTCATGGAAAGAACAAAGTTGTGATGGGACATTTCAGGAAGCTTGTGGGGTTGTGTAAAGCTTATCATTGGATGTTTAAAGGGGATTGTAGGAATGTACAACACATTATGGGATGTTTGAGGGAAGGCCCAAGGGCAGGGAAAACAAATTGTGCTGGAACAAGTTTGGAAGAATGGGTAGGAGATGGGATAACTGTGTGTAAGCAGACTGCTGATAAGTGTGCTTTTCTGGCTGAGCTCTGTGTCTGCATGTCAGCCTGGCCTGGCCTCATATTAAACCTGATTCACCTGGTGACTTTCAGTGCTTGTCAGCTGGAGAGGAAGGGGGGAACAGGTGGGACTGCTCATGATGTTCACATAAGTACTGCTGATGGTTTTGGTGGGGCCAGTAAAGGTATTGTGCTTTGTCCATTTTGGTCTGTGTGGCCAGTTGCTTGTGTTTTGTGTGGACGTGCATCTTTGGGATGTATGCTTTGCTGTGTAGAGACACTCACAAATGGGAAAAGTGGCAAACAGACTGGTGAGGAGAAACATCTTGGGTCTTCAAGCCCACTGGATTCCCCGTCTCCTAACATGATGCTTCTCAGAATCAGCTTTGGAAAATTCTATTCCTCATTAGGGGAATGTATTTCAGCCTGGTACTATAATGGCTTTCATGGAAGATTTGTTGAAAGAACTGCAGATCGATACAGAGCAGGCATTTCCAAGGTGGAGTTGGTATCTTGCTGTAGTTATGGCAACAAGGTGACAAGTCCAGCTGATCTGTGGAATGAAATTAAACATGGGCCATTTCCAGTTAAAACTTTGAGTATGACTGGTAAGCTACAAAAACCAGGAAGCCTTCACACAAAAATCGTGGTAAGTGCAGTCTAGCACCATATCTTCCAAACTTAAAATGTGTACTCATATTCATCTTCTGCACTTGCTGTATACCTGGTGTTTGATTGTGCACATCTCGGGAGGGCAATGTCTTGCATTGCCAGCACTGAAATATGTGTCCCAGATATATTCTTTCTTGTGATGTAATTGTAAGTGGATTTTGCTTCTAAAACACCATGACATTGATTTCCTACAAAGTGACAGTCTTGTCTCATTACCTAGATTCATTTGTTGTCTGATAGATTTTAATAGCAAAGATCTGGAATCTGCTGATTAACCCCCACCCCCAAAAGAAGAAAAAAAGTTCAGAGCTGTGTCACATCCTTAACATGAGCTTCAAAAAGAAGCATGACAAGCAGTGTTTGGGAAGAAATTAACATTATGGGAAGTCTGATGGCAGAAGGTCTCAGACAAATGTGAAACACTGAAGAAGGAGAGAGAGGGAAGAAACATCTTGGATGGCAGAGGCATTAGCATCAAACAGGAAGGCACAGCATCTCTTCCAAGAAAGAGCTCTGACTTCATTCCCTGTGTGTGCTGTGGCAGTATTTTCCCAAAAGTGGTCTTTCTCATATTTGGGTCTTCACTCTCCTAGCTTCAAAGGATCAGCATCACTTCCCTGAGTTCAGTGTAGTATGAGATAAGAGGACCAATTCAATGCACAGGATTTTCCAGTGTGCCTTATGTGCCACAAAGAGCTAGATTTCCACCAGGGTGGTTTTGACTTATGAACTTAACAGATGCTGCTTATGAAATTCTGGGATGGAGTACAAGCCCCTTGTACTAAACACAGGAGAAGGAAGGCAGGAGCATAGCATGTGTACAGAACATCCCAAGGAAATATAAGGCAGAGGAAAGAAAGCCTTGGGAGTTGGCCCCGGATACTGGAGTAAGGCTTGCCCACTTTAAGTTTTCTGTAACAGCCTAGTTATCTGGGCCCCCTAAATGTAGCAGGTAGGAAACTACATTCTCACTGTGAGTCTTTCAGGATGCAAGCTGTGCTGCTTCATCAGAGTGATGGCTGCTGCTTTAACAAGCTGTATTAGCCTAGGATTTATCATCCCATCCACAGCATGAAGTATCAGTGCCATTTGCAGCAGTGAAGGTCTACTCCTCTGGGGTTACTGCTGATTCTGCAGCAGTGCTGTTGGAGATCCCGCTCTCCCGTAGCAGGCACTGTGCTGGGAACATTGGCAGTGGCATGTGGGCATCTGTGCGATCCCAATCCTGTATGAGTGTTGTCTGCATGGAACAGCAGCAGGGCTGGGAGTGGAGAGGGCAGAATGGACCTTCCTCTGGAGGAGTGAGGCCACATCATCTGTTCCAGACTGCACAATTGCCTCAATGCAGCACTAGCTTTCTGCTAGTTGGTTGGGGTCAGAAGGGTAACTGGGACAGGGAGGTTATGGGGTCATTGATGAGGGCTATCATAGCCTCCATGCTCACTGTATTGCCCATGAGGCTGGGTTTTAATCCACTTGGGAAGTGCTTCCCTTGGCTGGTGGGTGATGAGACAACATTGGCCTGGTGTCTCCCCTTCTCCAATGACCAGATGTGGCAGGTTTGGGCAGACCCTTTGAATCAGGCTGTGGGGGTTGTGGTGGTGAGGGATAGCAGGGTGCAGCTTTGCTGAGAAGGAGGTACAGACAGAGACAGACAACTGTGACCTGCTCCAAGGCAGGGCTCTCTGGGAAAGCACAGAGCATCAGGGTTTGAAAGCCTCAGCACTGCAATCTGAATGGCTGAGTATTTCACATGGATGACTCACATGAGGCTTCTCGGCTCATGCCAAATAGTCTTGGAGTATTCCAACTGAGTCCCAGAATAAGAAAGGTTATGTGCAGGAGAACAGAAATGCATGAAAATTTATAGCTAAATGGAAAGCCAGTGTGCAGAGCTGTGGCTAACTGGTTTCTGAGACCCAGAAAACCACACAATGTGTTAAGTTGGTGCTTGCCTTTATTTAAGTGGGAAATTTTGGGGGATCCCTGGGAGAGAGCGAACTCATGTGACAGCAAATAAAAAAATGTGTGGCCTGAAGCAGTGCCCTTACGTTAACTTCAGGTTGGAGGAGACCCAAATTCGGTGCAAAGGCTATTGTGAAGCATGCTTGAAGTAACCTTGCTGCTATGCACTGAGAGGCATCTGGAGCTTGCTTCACCGCTGGCTGCTTTTTCAAGTGACTCCTCCCACTCCCCTGCTCCCCTCACGCTGTGACTAGGCTCAGAGCAGAAGAGAGGTGACAGCTTTTGTTCATTTTAAAGTAATTTTTAACATATCCAGGAAAAAAAAAGCTAATTAAAAGAAAAGTGAATGAAGTCTTAGATGGGTATTATAAGCATACAGGCTAAAATGGCAATGGTGGGGTGAAGTAGGGAATAACAACAGAAGGTGAATCTTTCATAGGTTTCTCTCTGAGACCCTGTACTGGCAGGTCCTGTGCTAGCTATGACCATATTCATATTTACTGAGCTGTGTTGGGTTTTACAACTGGAGACTGCAGCTGGATTCAAGTAACTGACAGTGAAAGATGTGATTTCCCCCTTTCAGTATTTCAGGCTATTTTCAGATAAATGGCTGATGTTCTCAGCTGATCTTCATGCTTTTAAGAGCCTATATCTGACCATCTGTCTCCAATTAGTCCCTTCAGCCCTGCAGTCTTCTCTCTTTTAAGTTCTCACACTTCTTTTTTTGATACATTAATAATAAAAGGAACCTCAAAGAACTCTCAAAATATCATTATCTCTATTCAAAGCAGGATAACTTCACCCCTCTGGGAAGAGGTGGGACAAGACAAGCGAGGTGAATTGTTTTTCTGGACTTCCTTAAGAAACTTTTTTTTTTTTTTTTCTCTCTAAGCTGTACAAGTTGGCTAAGATAGTACTGCAGCAGAGGATCTGGGCAAGGCACAGGGAGAGATTCAGGAGATCTGGGTTCACTCTTACCTCATTCACTCCCTCCCCATCATTCCTGTAGGTGCCCTTTAAGTACTGAAAGTTTTCTATAAGGTGTCCCTGGAGCTTTCTCTTCTCCAGGCTGAACAACCTCATCTCTCTCAGCCTGTCCTTCTAGGGGAGGAACTCCAGTACCCTAATCATCATAGTGGCTCTCCTCTGGACCCACTTGAACAGGTCCATGTCTTTCTTATTCTGAGGGCCCTGGAGCTGTACACAGTACTCCAGGTGGGGTCTCATGAGAGCAGAGTAGAGGTGAAGAATCACTTTCGTCGACCTGCTGGCCATGATTCTCTTAATGTATCCCAGAATGTGATTTGCTTTCTGGGCTGCAAGTGCACATTGCTGGCTCATATTCAGTTTTTCATCTACCAACAAGCCCAAGTCCTTCTCTTCAGGGCTGCCCTCCATCTACTCATCGTCCAGCCTGTATTTGTGTTTGGGATTGCCTTGACCCATGTGTTGACCTTGCATTTGGCCTTGTTGAACTTTGTGAGGTTGGCATGGGCCCACCTCTCAAGACTGTCAGGGTCCCTTTGGATAGTGTCCCTTCCCTCCAGTGTGTCAAGTGCACCACACAGCTTGGTGTGGCAAACTTGCTGAGGGTGCACTTGATCCCACCATCCATGTTGCCGACAAAGACATTAAATAGCACCAGTCCCAATAACAGCCCCTGAGGGATGCCAGACATTGCTGATTCTGATCTCGCTGTGTTGATTTCAGTTCCCTGACTGACCTTGAACCTCTCTCATCACTACAGATGTGTCTGGTGATCTCTGGTGTTTGTGGTTACTCTCACTTGGACATGTTCTGCTCTCCTCATTCAGGTATTGTGGGACTGTAGTTGTTAAAGAAAGATATTGAGGAAATGAAGCTCTTGTGGTCCAGGTCTTGTCTTTCTGACAGTGGTCAGAAGAAATGAAGTGCACTTTTTTTTTTTTCACTTTGAAGTATCTTCCCAGCTTCTGGCTAGGAACTGTTGAGCCTGAAGGTACAGCTGTACCAGACAGGCATTCATGAGCTTATCTTCTCTCAGCACAGTGAGTACTGTAGAACTTTTTGTGCCAAATAACTCTGACTAACTCCCCTTCCCTGCCCCTCTCATGAAGAGATGTCTGTCATCATGGTTCATTTTTTTCAGGGGCCAACATATTTGAGGTGAAATTACTACCATTTTGTGTGTGTTGGGCTAGCAGTTACATCTAAACAGCAAATATCACATCATTTGTTTTCACTTAACCCCAAATCATCAAAGCTTTCCAAAATACCTACCCATGCTCCTGGATCTGAACTAGGAGTTGGTGACTCTGTTCTTTTTGATCTATTTTGCCCAAAAGCCATTAGGTGGAAGAAATTTACTTGAATGCCACTGGAGAATAGGACTTGTTAGCTGACTCCTCTGCCTTGTTATTGACAAGTAGAGTTAGTTTCACTGTAACATGCTTCCTGCACAATGAGTAGTAGGTACATACTGTATACAGAAAAGTGAAGACCAACATAACAAAGAACAACCTGTAAATAACTCTTATGGTGCATTAGCCAGACAAGAACATGTGGTGGGTAAAGGATACACTCACAGAGATCTCTTAGAAAGCTCCCAGAATGACTTCTGAAAACTCACTGTAAAATTGTAGATATGTGTGATTTGTGTAATAGGCAGTATTGTTTGCACATGGCATGGTCATTATGAATAATGACCTTTGTGTTGTGTAGGAACACTCTCTGAGACTGAGCAAATTAACTGAATACGGAAAAAAAGGACAGTACTGTCCTTTGTCATTTGGAGGACTCTGTATGATATGCCTGGATTTCTACGGTTAGTGGGTCCCCTGGAGTCCTCTCTTTCAGTAGGTACAGCACGTTCTTTAATTTTCTCCCTTTCTGAGCAGAACAGAGTCAAAGAGAAGAAAAAGCTTATGAACAAGGAGAGAAAAGGAGGCTAATGTTCACACATGCTGTATTTCTGGGGAAGCTAAGTCTTTTTTTCTGTATGTGAACTTCTTCCAAGACAGGAAAATTGTGCAGGAAATTGTGCTGATGGATCAGAGAATCACAGAAGGCATCTCTGAAGATTCTCTGAAGATTGTCTAGTCCAAGTCCTAAAACAAGGTCAACTAAAACAGGTTGCTTAGGGCCTGGTCCATTAGCTCTCAGCTGACTAATCATCCATCCCAAAGCAAAGCTTCCTACATTCCTGCTTCTCTCTCACATAAAAGGCAACTCCTAATCCTTTCTGTTCTGGCCAGTTCTGCCTAAAGAGCTGTATCCATCCATCACAGCCTTCCAGGCATATCAGAGAGCGCACATGAGCCTGCAGTCACCATGTCTCCATGATCCAAATGAGATCATGAAGAATTGCACAGACTTGTAATTCCTAATGTTTGTTCCCCATGCTCCGCATGTTCCATAGAGCTTCCAGCCTCATCTGATACCATAGCACCAAGTCTATTCAGTAGTTGCTGATCTGCAGGTGGAGCTCCTGCCAGAAAGCACCAGCTTCCAGACTTTTCCATCATGGGAGTCTTCTTTTACCAACCTAATGAGTACAGACTCTGAATGCTCCTGTGTCTGTGCAGTTGGGTGTTCAGGCTCTTGTAAGATCTTGGAGAAGATCCTGTCCTCTTTTTCGTAATCTCTGATGCTGTGCAGACTTCCCACCTTCCTCCTGCAGCTCCTCAACAAGCACTCACCATCTGCAGGCAAGAAGACCATTTCCCCTGCTCCAGCCTCGTTGCCCTAGGCACATGCTGCAGCCCCAGGCCATCAGTTATGCATCCTTCCTTGGGAGCATCAGCCTGTGCTGTTGTGCCAGGAGTAGCTGCTGTTGATGTTGGACTGTGCCCTGGCTCCCTTCTGCGTACTCTTCTGTGCAAACTGGTGCATCTGTTTTCACCTTCTGTTACAGCAGCACAGACCAATTTTTGGTGCTATGTGACACAATGCAAACTCCAGGTGGTGGAGATGAAAAGCTTTTCTTATTCCCAAGTTCAGAAATATGGTAATCATGGAGCAGACTCAAAGGGCACACCTGAAAAATACAGGTTTGTTCTTCTCCAACCTCGTCCTGGCTGCACACATTCCTCTATATGGGGCTTCACCATCTTTTCATCATTTCCATTTCAGTGGATGGTACAAGCCCAGGCCTAGATGCTTATCTGGCATGCAAAGCCTTGGCCAGGGCTCATCAGGTCAAACACAGCATAGTTATAACTGCATCACTGGTAAGGCACTAACTGCAGTAGGGCAGAGGAGTGGTGTATACTTCCAGCACTCTTGGCTCCTAAGAGCATTACATCTGATGACTCCTGTGCAAAAATGCAGGCAAGTGCAAAATCTGAGCTGGCACTTGATGGGGAAAGAAGCAGTCCCATCCAGAGCTGGGATAACTTCCTTGCTATATACAGGCTTATTCCTGGTTGTTGTATGCTCAAGTAACTCAACTATTTGCTGAGCCTTTTTTAGAGGTATCTCTGCTGTGGTGGGTGCCAATTAGAACTGCTTTCTTCTGTGTGCATACGCAGACCTCACTGATGTTGATGTGTCTTTCACAGACAGCAACTGAAGGCACGATGAAATTCTTTTCTGCACAGTGATGGCTGAATGAGTGAAGGCTACTACCCAAAGGCCAAGTGGGATGAAAGTTTGGGAGCTGAGGGACTGAGCAGGTCACAATGATCTGCATGTCTATTGGGGCAAGGAGGGAGAAAAGAGGAGAATTTGGCTAGACAGAGAGGTGGAGGACGAGAAATGAAGAGTCTTTCTGGCAATACTGAGAGGAGAAAGCCAACCATACTCTTTGGGCAGAGGACTGAATGAAAAAGTATGCTTGGAATTAGCAGATAAACTGTTTCCTCTCTTAAATGCATTTTGAAGAAATAAGATGTTGAGATACACTCTGTGTAAACAGATTAGCATCCAACAAAATCTGGCTTACACGTTTGCTTGCTCTTGCTAATATAACTGCCTGAAAAACTCCAAGGATGGGTTTACTGCTTATGCTGAGAAAGTCAATAATATCACACCGGGAATAGCTTTGAGTCAGCCAGGGCTTAATGTAACATGGCATGTGTAAGACTTCAGAACTTGATGCCATCTGCTCACAGAGAGCATTGGATTGCTGTAAGAATGTCAACAAATAGGCTTGAGAAGCTGGTGAAAATGAGGAGGGAAATAGCAAGCTCCAGGGTGTAGGAAAATGATGATTTTTCTGTGTGACTGTTGCAATGAGATTGGTTAGTCTGTTTTTTTAATATGGTCCCTTCCCACTGTCTCTGAGGAAATGGCTGCAAGAGGAGAGACATGAGTCATGGAGTTAGAGAGAAATATGGCAATGAGACCAGCAGGCTATCCAGACACAAAAATACCTTCCACATGGTCTTTGGAGAATTAGGGTTGGGGGCTTAGTGGGGAGAAAGCAGGCTAGTGGGCATTATGTCTAGTAGCTATAAGATCCCTTTAATGCACCTCCTGATATAATCTGTGAGGTACCTAGTTTAGAAACAAACAAACCAAGTATCAAAAATTTGAAATGTAAACCCCAGGTGGTAAACTTAATAGGAACATTCTTTGCTCCAAGAGTCAAGATAATTGTACTTTGAAAAATTCTTTTGGTATAACATTAATTTTGGCCTTTCTGTGAAGTGTGACATAAACATGTTTAAAATGGATATTCATGCCCAAAACATTTCCATTATCAGCTAAACAGATTTGAGTGTTATGTTACAGTTAAGCTGTTTTAAATAAACAATCTCTCTTGCTGTGCTGTTTTCGTACTATAATGGAGGTGCTTAACAGACTGCACAGGTTTATCTTTTCCTCCTCCTGTGTAGAAAATAAAACTTTGCTGTTTTCCAACAGCCAATGCTTAAATACATATAAAATACTTTGTGTGTATGCAGACTGCTTGTCACAATGTTTAGCTACTTTAAATCATTGCTCACTCAAAGCTAATTTTTTTTTGCTGAACCCCTGTCCTACTCTCACCTCTGACAGGTAAAGAATAGTTTTCATAACAATAACATTTATTAATAAACCTCAGTTTATGATTGCTGTCTTATTTCCTACACCAGCAACTTGAAGGGCAGTTGCATGGACAATGGGGCTGTCAGGCAGTGCCAGACAACATAAAAATATGCGATGTCCACAAGCTGAGGTCTGGAAGGTTGAGCTGGAGTTTTGGGAACACTGCTGGGGCAGATGACTGGGGGCAGGAGGATGGGATCTCCTTCCTTGGAGATTTGCAAGACTCTGCTAGCCAAAGCTGTGACTAATCCAATCTAGTCTGGGTGCTAGTGCTGCTTTGAGAGAGATGGTAACTAGAGATCTGCAGAGGTCCTTCCCACCAATGCTTCTGTGAGCATATGGTCATACTCTTCCTCTCCTCTAATCTTCTCTGGTCTAGAGACCAGCTTCATTATCTCTACATTGTGACACCTAAGACTGAGAGAAAAGGTGTAAATGTATGCCAAAGCCTGGATTCATCCTTCTCCACTGGCATCTGCTCCTTGGTGATTCCTCCAGGGACAATTAATGCTCAATGTTTTCTAGAAGCCAAGGATAAAAGACTTTTGCAAGTGTCTCAAAGCTGGGGCTCTGGGTAGGCACGTGTTTGAAGCTATGGTCCTCCAGGGAGCCCAGAAGGTGGAAGCCTTGCTGTATTGGGAGTAAGAAAAGGCCTATTACCATGGTGTCTGACACACAGCTCTGTGTGTGTAAGGGGAAAGGGCTAAGGAGAGACTGGGAGCCAGTGTAGTGCAAGGGCCAGTTTTGGACGTGTGGGAATGAATGACCAGAGCTGTGAAACTTGTCTGCATAGTACGTGGGCTGCAGATCATGGGTTTACTGGTGTCACTCCCAACCCCATTGATCTGAACAGCCTTAGCTCTTGGAAAAGTATCCCAGAAAAAAAAAAAAAAGTGCTTGTCTACGATCTATTTGTGGCTCAGTATTTCTTCCTCCATCACCATTTCCGTGAGTTACTTTGATGTGTGGCTGTCCTTGAAAGCCATGAGGTGGAACAAAACAAACAGATGAAGATAAGATTATAGCGGTGGTACTGCTGGAAACTAATGTTCTCTAGATCAGTGTAATGGTAATGCCACTTGGCAGTTTACCAAAGTCAGGTTTTGCTTATTTTAGTTGCTCTTTGTTTCACTCGGAAGTAATTTTTTTTAGTATTAGTGATTATGAGTCTTAAGAGAAATGTATAAGGTTGCATTAAGGATTAGCCATTAGATCTGAATGTTTCAAGAGTGTAAGCCCTTGAAGTGGAGAAAGCTTGATTTATGCTCTCAGTGCATGAGGCTAGCCTGAGTGATTTCTGAACTGTGAAGAAAATTTTTCTTTGGGAATCCAAGGTATATATTTATTGTTAGAGGAGCAAATCTATCATTTTCCCAATAACACTTGTTTCATTCATATTTATGAAGTACTCTTGTCATGTGCACAGATCATTGAATGACTTGAGTTTTACCTGAGGTTTAATGAATGCATTAATTTTGTCTGTTAACGTCTTCTGCAGCTCAGTGTTTGGTTATGTACTGTGTTACCAAAGCTGTAATTACCAAAAAAAACCCCTACACTGCCCTTTCTTCCAGTTGCCAAAGCTCTGCAAAGAAGACTATGCAATAAAAAACAAATTTGGAAGGTGCCTGAAAAGCAGCATGGGCTGGGGAAGGAGGAAAAGTTTCAGATTTTTTTTTTTTTCACATAGAGATTTTGAAGACAACTTTTTAACAGACCTGCTTTTATTCTGATGCTTGTGATACAGTTTATGATGGAAAAATTGTTATGGTGCAGAGGTTTAAAACCTAACCCAGTTCTGTTGTCATATCCAGGCACAGCAGCATGAGCTATGCTTGCTGTTTCACCAAGAAATCTTGGATGGAAAGATTCTGGTTGCACTGTTTGGAGAGCTCCTTTTTCATACTTAGTTGTACAATAAGAAGAAAAAGCCTTTTAAAGAGTGGAGTAAGGCAGCACAGGATATTGGAGAACAGGCTGCCAATTCTGAATTTGTCTTCTGAGATACCTTTCTGGATCTGAAGCAGAAGGGGAAGAATTGGTGTAGGAAGAGATACTGGAAAGAACAGTGGCTGTGAGGTATGAGATACCACAAACAAAGCCAAGTAGTCCATCTGCTAGAGTCTGCCTACACCTTAGCTGGGTGTGAGGCACACATGAGTGTAAAAGGGCAGAACTGCAGCCCTTACAGCAATAATACGAGCATAAGGTAGATTGGTTCTGGAAAATCCATGAAACTGCCTCCCAAAATGACTCTCCACCAGCCTGTTGCTGCCAAGTGTGGCTTATAGAGGCGGAGCTAAATTGTTGTCCCTTTCAAACCTTCCACTTTGAGAGATGTTTTTTCAATACTTTGCCAGTTCTGCTTCTCCAGCAATCACCCAGCATTGCTCTCTCTTCCTCCCCAGGACTTACTGCTGTAGTGACCTCTATTGCTTAGGACCTAAGCATTATCTCCCTTCCTTATACTCAGGTGAAAAGTGAGACTAAGTTTTGCTGTTCTTTTTCTCTTATGTGTTGTAGGGGTTGGGACCTTCTTTAGAGACTTTCATCCACAGCTTTCCTGGGGCAAGCCAAAGGAGACTACCCTTGTGGTTGTTCTTAATTTTGACCCAACCTTGCACTCTCTGTAATAGCAATCAGTTCTGTAGCCACTGCAGTGGCTTGGGATTGTCCTTTGAGCCTGCCCTGTACTTGTGAACAATTTCTCCAGCATGTAGAGGATGAAAAATTCAGTCCAAGGCTCCTGGGGTCTTTGCCTCTTTGATTCAGACAGTGAGGTGATGCTGGAAGGAGAACTTCCCTGATCTTCCTGATGTTCTTTCAGTGACCTTGCTTTTCCTTTTTGTACACAGAAAGCTCCTGACAACAATATAGAAGGAGTGATTTAGAAGATGCTAATTTCTGCTGGTGAGACCCAGGCCTGGGACAAAACTGAAAAAAGCTGAACCTTCTGCAAAGAGCCCCAAGCTTATGCCCCTACAGACAGAAATCCTCTGCAGTTGTTCAGGGTCTGGCTGGCACCAGCAGGACTGGAGACTGGAGGTGCACTACTTGTTTCTAATACTTTGGGCAAGTCCAGCTCAGGTTGACAGCACAGTGCAGAAGGTGGAGGGAGCTGTGGTAATATGCTCTTCCTACTATCCCATAGTGATAGCAGTGTCCTTGAGATGTTGCCTTCCTGCTCCCTCAGCAGTGGCTCCAGTAGTCCAAGGGTGTAAAGGCATGGGATAGCAATGATATGTTTTGTGCCTCTCGAGTAATATCCTATTCCCCACAGCCGTTGAGAATAGAGAGCAGAAGTATTGACCCACCAGCTCCTGCAAGGAGTGAACTGAATAAAGCAACATGCCTTGGAACAAGATCAGAAGAGATACCTTTCTGGGTTAGCCCTGTGCTTAGGAAAATGCTTTGATATCATAAAATGAGATGAGAAGACATCACTAGCATTGCTATGTCCTGGGATGGATTTGCAGGCACTGTTTGAAGGCTTACTGGCTGTGTGTGTGTTGATATCATGCTGAAGGTTTTCTGGCTGTATTGTGCACCAGTGCATGGCTTGGCACAGGCATGTAGAAATCAGTCTGGGATGCTCACGGATCCCAGACAAGGAGCAGCTGGCTGTGGTTCCTGTGTCTTGTTTTCATTGTTGAAATGCTCTGTAACAGGCTACACCCCAATTTTCTTTGCTAAGCATGAGATTATTATTATGGTATAGAGCAGGATGGTTTCTGACAGTGCAGTGGTGCATGTTGGGTAGCTCGGCAGGAGTTTCTATCTGTCACTTATTCAGGGGGATCTGTCGGAGGGTAGAAGTGCAAATTCCTTTGTCTTGAAGGGCATTGCAACAGCTGGGTGCTGTTGAACTTGGTATGTCACAGGTGAAGCTTTTTGCAAACAGGCTGCAAAATAAAGAGACAGGTCAATGGGTCCTTATAGTAAATCTGTAAGTGTGCAGGTTGGGCCTCTGGCTGCTTGTGCCTTGGCCACCCAGATCAAAGGGACATGGGAGGGCACAGGAACTCCTGTCCTGGGCTGCATGCTTGGCTTGCACTTGCATGGCAGCCAGGGTGACAGCCTGTGTCCAGCTATTAGAACCAAAACGTACTTTGGATGTAGATCTCTACAAGACCTGGGCAATGTGCCAGATTTCCTCACTGGGATAATCCCTCAAGCAGGTTCTGTAGCAACATGGCAGGGGTTAACCCAGTGAGAATTATTAACTTTTTACATTGGTATAGGGAGGCAATAACTCTAAAGTCTGTGCTGAAGTGGGTGCTGGGAAAGGCTGACATTTAACTTTCTAAAAAAGCTCATTTCAAGGAGTAATTCACTGTAGTGCTCTTCAGATTAATTTTAAAGCAAGTAATTTCAGAAGCCTGAGGAAAGTGGAATTTCAGGCAGTCTGGAGACTGGGACAGCAGCAAATTGCAGTTCTGGAGAGGTGGCTGGGGGTGCTAAACTCTGCACAGAGGGGATGACTTTCAGGAGTTGGTTTTCTTCTGGTACATTGGTTAAGTTACGTGGGTGGGAGACAAATGTGCTTCAGATTTTTAGAGCAGAAAATGTTTTTCTTCCTTATTAATGTGTTGGGCTCCATAACTACACAGTCTGCAGAGGTGAGGTTTTTTTAATTTTCAAAAGGCTGAATGGAGGTAAAGAACAAATGGCTCCTTTCTATACACCTTCCAGAAAGAGGCAGAGGGAGGCAGTGCTGCCTAATCCTGGGTCCAGTCCTCTGCTAAGCAGCCTGTAGAGTATTTCAAGCTGGGACTGTTCATCCTTAAGGGAGTCACTGTTTCCTGCTTACCTACATTGCCAGATGGCTGCTTTGTCATTGTGTGTATGAAGCTTTTTACCTGGTAAAATAAAGGAAACTTTTACTGTCTCCTGTTCCAGATAAGGGTATGTTTCTGGAGACTGTTATACTTTTCTGCAGTGGACAGGATTCCCTAAGGTGAACCCCATGCAGGGACATGTGTCAGCATCAGCTCTCCACACAGGTCTCCCTTTGCAGTGCTGCCTGGTATGGGAGTGGTATACAAAAGGTTTCTCACACTTCTCTGTAAGTGTGGGCTCTGTTACATTCAGATGTGCTAAGGTCACCTAGCGTGTATGGACCAGCAGGACTTCCAGCAACAAGCAGATAGATGTTCCTTGCGTGGATCACACTGATAAGCAGAGCTTTTGCCTGAACTCTGAGATTAACAGAGTTTCTAGATGTACAAAGTTAACTGGATGTCCTGACCGCTGGCAGACGGGCTCCATCTAGAGGGGCCAGCTGAGACCTCTGGGTTCTTGCTTGGTTTCCATATAAAATGCATCTTGCAGCTTCTGGGGAGAAATGCAGATTGCCTTTCCCTCTCTGTGCCAGGACACCAGCTGCCCCGGCAATGCTATAGGCACCTCTAACAAGAGTGGACTCACCTATATACCCAATGTGAAACCTGTATCTTTGACTGCTATAAATCCTTTTACCAGGGAATGAAAAGGGGACAGACAGCAATGAAGAGTATTTTTTTTTCCCTTGCAGTGAGAATCTGCCAGCTGCGGAGGTGCTTCTCTTTCTCTTTGATGCTAGTAAAGGTGGGCAGAGGGATTTCAAGTTGAGAATGGGGATGGTATGCTTTAGGTGGTGGAAACAGCAGTGCTATGCAGCTTCTGGAGAAGAATTTCAGGGGTGCTTTGGGGGCACATTTGTTCTGACAAGTGCAGGCTAGTTTGCATGGAAAAGGGCAGAATTCAGCCACACATCTTGCTGGGTGAATGGATCCAGACACTATCTGTGGAAGTCTGAAGATACCGGTTATGTTTGTCTAAGGAGGAACTTAGCAGGTCATGTGTCTTGTTTTGGAGTGCCTGCATGTGCTGCACAACATCCTGGTTCCTGACTAATGATTCTTCTCATAGGCTATGATGGTGAAAACTGGACCTTTATAGTGTAAAGCAACCATTTTTTTCAAAAGCAAATGATAGAAGTGTTGACACTATTTCCTTTGGCAAACCTGCCTGTTCTTGGGATCTATGGTGTCTTTGTGGAGTAAATCACAACTCCAAGCAGGGTGGCTGAACAAACCCACGAGTTGGAGTGTCCTTTGACTGCCCTTTGTCACAGTCAGTGAAGGAAGGTGTTTAGTCAGTTCTTTGCAGGGCAGGATGAAAAGAACTTGTAGACGATGGTGGTCTCTTTTGATACTTGGATATCTGGCTCTGGGGGTCAGCCATACCACATTAGGGCAGTTCCAGAAGACAGTGACTGTCATTGTACAGAGTTTTCATTCTGCATGTCTTTCTACATGTTACCCCAGGAATTTACCCACTCCTGATGCCAAAAGGAAAAAAGTGTCAAACAGGGGAGTGGTGTCTGCTGTGAAACTGAAGATAAAACATCTCTTTAACATCTGCATCCACAGCTCAATCTTCCCTTTTTTTTGAAAGGCCACCCTGCTCTTCCACATGGTAGAATAGGGCTAGTTAACTGGGAAGGGCCAGATCCCTTTTGCTCTGGCAGGTTTCTCAGACTGGAAATGATGTTGCAGCTGTGCAGGAGTTGGAGGTGTGGGTGTGGTGTACAGCGGGGAGAAGCTGATGGAACTCAAATTCACTAAATCGTAAGCCTGCTGTTAGACACAGGAGGGAAGAAGTCTGAGTATGACCAGTGTGAACCTTGTTGTCTTGCTGATTTGTTCCTGAAGGGTTTAGAGAAGTCAATCTCTAATCCAACAGAGCTGCATTTGTGAAAACTGTTATAATTGCAGTATCCAGCTCTTCTGTACTTAAGTGCTCTGTCAGGATGGCTGCTTAGCATGTACTTCTAGTGACCTTCACTTTAATTGTATAATTGCTTGCAGTTGATTTGCATGATTCCAGTAGTGCCTGCAAGCTCTGATTAAAACTGGTTTCTTTCCAAAAGTATTAAGTTTCTTCCTTTTACTTCTTTGCATAAGCAAAATAAATATTTAAATGCATGCTAAGGTATCCCAAAACATTGTGGTGGGATGGAAGGATGAGCTGGTGTATCTTATTTTTTACTGTCTTGGGGGGCTTGGGGTCAGTTGTTATCTGCAGGTCTCTGGCTTGCAATACTGGGCTCCAGCACTTAGCATGGGTAATGCGCTGCATAGAGAGTTATCTAGAAGGGTCTCTGTGTATGTTGCACAGAGAGACAGCACTGCCCTGGGGGATGGATCCGGGCGGCACCTGGACCCTCCGCTCCCCTCAGAAGGGAATCGCGCCGAGAAGGGGCGATCGTTCTCTCGGAGCTGCTCAAGGGCTTCTGTTCGGACGGGGGCTGCTCTCGGCGAGCGGCCGTCGCTGCGTTCCCGCTGCGTTCCCGCTGCGTTCAGCTCTGCCGCCGGCGGTGCCGCTCTGCCCGGGCCGCCTCAGCAGCTGCCGGCCCCTGGCATAGCCGAGCCGCATTCCCGGCTCCGGAAAGCTCCCGAAAGAGCCCCTCGCCGGACCTTGTCGCCGCCATTCCCTTCCCAGTGTGGTCTGAACTGCTCTAGAGCTGCTCTCCCCGGCGAGTGGAGGAATGGGGGAGCAGAGAAGGGCTGGGACCTCCCTTGACACACACAGAGGTACGGTGGCAGGGCTTGAGTGCATCGCCTTCTTCCTGAGGGATTGGCTGCCTGGTTCAGGGTCAATTTAGGTATGGTGCAGGCATTCAGCTTTAAGGAGAGCTGTTGGAGGAGGTGCTGATAAGAAACTCATTGGAGACTCTCTCTGCCTTTGATTGAATGTAGCTTGTAATCTGGAAGGTCTCTCTGGGTCTGTCCTACCTGCCATACTAGGATGTGTGGGACTGCATGTGTGTTGGTGAGGCCATTGCCTCTGCTCCCAGATAACTTGGTAGTTATCTTCCTAAGCTACTGCTCCCCTTTCCTCATGGAGGAGCCACACTTGCTGCTCCCCAGCGCTGGGGAGAGTATGGGATATACCCAGCCTTTCTCACTTTTTTAGTCACCAAGACAAATCCTCTCACAGCAGACAACCCAGGAGTCCCAATTCCCAGTGCTTTTCTCTGTGCACCTTACATATTCTCATGAAACAGTCTGTGTCTTCCCATCACAAGGTCAGCCACAGCTGATGATGGTTGAGGTCCTTTCACAGTCCATGTCTCCCTGGAGGAATACAAAGGTTCCAGGATTGTAAGCTCTAGCCCTGTGGGACAGGAACATGATGCTTGGAAGGGGCCTTGCTGGTAATTGTCCTGCACTGTGTCCTTGCATATGTGGTGACGTGGAGGGGCGGGGGGAGGCTGAATGTGGTTTGTAGAGTTTAGGCTGCTCTGTAGGTGTTTCTGGAAATCAGATGTCTATAGAGTTTTGTCTCAGTTCAGAAAGCAGAGTGGTGCTTCACATAGGCTTGTTGGCTTCCAAGAAGTTCTCAGTATTTCAGAATGGTTGAGATTGAAAGGGACCTCTGGAGCGATCCAACCCCAAGGCTTAGAATGGTTATTATGAAAAATTTCTTCAGCAAAAGGACTATCAAGGATTGGAACAGGCTGCCCAGGGAAGTGGTTGAGTCACCATCCCTGGAGGTATTTAAAAGATGGGTAGATGTGGTGCTGAGAGACATGGTTTAGTGGTGGACTTGGCAGTGTTAGGTTTACAGTTGGACTTGATGATCTTAAAGGTCTTTTCCAAATGAAATGATTCTGTGATTCTGTGACAGTACCTTAAGGATAACTCCTCAGAGACCAATGATGGGCCCAAGCTACTGCTCACCCAACAGCTGCAGCACTGACTGAAAGAATAAAATTATGGGCAATTTTGACCAGGTTCCTCTTTAGTCAGAGCATACTTCTTTTTATAATAAGTCTTTAACTTTGATTACTGCACACATTCCAGTCAAAGGCACTCAGCAAGTAGCTATGGCAACCCCTGAGATAAGTGGTCTAAAATATACCAGGTAAAATAATGAGAGGATAATAATACGGTTTTAGTTCAAATAAACTATTAAATGTGACTAATGGTTTTACATTTAAAAAATATTCACACACCATATTTCTAGGCTATAAATTAGTAATGGTTTGAGGCCCATTGTTCATCCCACTACTGTAGGTGGTCTCCAAAGAATACTGTTAATATATGCCTCCTGCATTTGTTAACCCAGTGGAGAAAAAAGTCTTGTAACTCCACAAAATAAAACTGTTAAAGAGAGAGGGGGGGTTGGGGGGGAAGCTCAGAGAGGAAAGATTACTTGTGCAGAAGGAGTTGTAGCCCCTTCTCAGAGGCTGACCAAACTAATTTAATGGGACTGTCCTCAATACTTTTTTTTTTTTTTTTTTAATTTTTATTTTTAATTTACTTCAAACCATCTCTATTCCACCCAAATCAAAACTAGCAACTAACAAATTGGTGATAAGTGCTGTGCATACTCAGGATGGGACAGTCATTACCCAAGGAAAGCTTATGATATAAGTAGTCTAATGTATTTTCTTCACTTGTGGCAAGGGAAAGATCAGATGGGATTCTCTGCTCCAGAGAATCTAGTCCTCTGTGATTACTCCTCCAGTAGGACTGATAGCCCTCTAGTGATGGGAAATTGCAAGAAAGCAGGATGGAAATTTGCTGGAGCTACTCATGCTGTTTATGGTGGGTAGTAAACCTTTAGACATCTTGGTTTTCGGAATATATCCACAAGAAAAAGGGGAGACCATCCCTTACCCTCCTTTCTCCATACAGGCTTCGTGTCTTCATCCTGTCCTGAGCAAAGCCTGTCCCTTCTAAGCTTTCTTTTGCCTCCTGGCTGTGGGTTACACGGAAGCAAATAGACCAGTCCTAACATCAGGGAAGAATTCATCCTTCACACCTGGCAACTACCCCAAAGATGTTGGATCATAAGTCCTGCAGCAATCCTTGCAGCTTATTCACTTGGTTCACCTTGAGGCATCTAATACATAAAAGATTATTATGTTAGTTTTTTCCAAATTACTGGCATGGTGAAGTGGACATAGTAAACAAAAAGTGATATCTATATCCCTTTTTTGGATATCCTCCCTCATTTCTACATAGTTACAGAACACCTAGAAGTTCATAAGCAAAGGGGCTTTTGTTGAGTTAGCTTTTATTATCAACAACAAAAAATATATTTGGGTGTATTTTAGGCCAATGGAGTGGATAATGTGAGGAAAAATGTAGTTCTCCATGGGGTTGCTTTTCAAAATGGACTTTGTAATTGATTTTATTTTTCATGGGCTCTTCCCGACCAATTTGAATTCCTCCCCCAGGAGCTCTAAGTATCTCTGTATGCTTGTTTTTGTCAGGTATACCTCTGAAAGAAGTTAGCTTTGTATCACAGCAACAGTGTCTTAAATAATACAGTATGCAGTGTTTAATCAGCCATTACATGGGACAAGATTTTGCAGATAGGGAAGGGAGTAGAAGAAGCAGAAGATGGAAGCCCTTTGTCCTCTTCAAGCAGTGGGTCCCAGCAGGTAGGGGTAGGTATAATTCCAGCCCTCTGGAGAACTCAGCAGTGCTTCCCTTTTGCCTGCTGGGCTCTCCTGCACTTCCCTGACTGCTGCATTTCACTGATCATCCTGCAGTGCTTTTGATCCATTCCTGGTCGAGGAAGATTTGGACCATCCTCCTCTCAATTAGTATTGTTCCCTGTTGTCTCTAGGCATTTTGAGTTGTGGGCTCACTTCCTCAGAGAGGTGCTCTGGACAGCCATGGTCTCAGCAAAGTAGGGTGCTTTCTTAGACCTGAGGTGAGCTGGGGATTGATGTTCTGCATGGATTTCAGACAAGGCAATGCCCACGTCCACAAACAGTTTCTTTCCAGCCCCTGTGTCCAGCTCCTTAGTCATTACTGTTGGTTTTATTTTCTGTTTTCTCTGATTTCCTTTTGCTGCAGTGAGGCTTTCTCAGTCTCTCCTTTAACAGGCTGTTGAAAGGCTGTTCATAGAGTGAAAAAAGAAATCCAAATCTGAGATCCACTGTTAAATTTTAATTCTCTTGTTGGCTGATGTCAGGGAATTAGCCTGTGAAGGTCACCAGACACTGACACTTTCCTGCTGGCCAAATGATAAATGGAGTGTTTCACCAATGACAGCCAAGCCATTCGCTGCAGTCCCCCAAAATCTCATCCAGCTTCACCTCCTTCCCCTGGCCCTGGAGCCATATCCAGCTGGGTGTCTCTCTCCTGCCTCTGGGTGTTGCCTCCCTTCTAGCTGTAATATGTGCAGAGGGAGACTGGGGTGAGCATGGGTGACCCTGCAGGAAATGCTGGAGGCATAAATATTTTATATTAAAATGACTATTATCCACAAAGTCCTATTTTTCTTTTAATGTGAACTAAAAGCAGCAAAATAAGGGGTATATGAAAGGAGGTCAGAGGGGGTAATTCTCACATCAGTGGCAATTGCTTCCAAGGAGGAGCCTGACATAACATTGGGGCATGCAAAGCTATGGGAACAACAGCATAGAAAAATCAGGTGGAAAATACATCTCCAGAAGCTCTGGACAGTGCTGCTGTGGGAGTTTTGGTGAGAGGTTGCAGATCTAGGAAAAAAAGGCAGGCTGCAGGACTGCAAGTGGAAGGCCCTGATAGTTGCAAAGATGAAGGCACTGTACAACCCCCACACAGTACTGCACCTCCCTTGCTCATTTGTGCTCACTCCTGTAGCTGATGTGTTCTGAAGAATGGCCAGATTTAATGGGAGCACTGGGGAATGGCCACATGCCAGGTCCTTTGTCTTTCTGCGCTCCAAAAGCATCAAGTTGCTGTGCATCGAGAACAGCAGTACTGGCTATTATTCTTGTCAGCCATGTCACTCTGTTTCTTGGCTTCCGACTTGGATTTTGTCTGGTTTCTGTAGATAGGGTTGTGTTCTATCATCCCCTGATTTTGTTTCAGGGAAGGATGTAGTCTCATCAAAATCCAGCTTCCAATTAACCTGTGTTAGTAAACTCAGCATCTCCAAATCTCTCATGAAGCTGGGGAAGTGTTATGCTTTCCCAGCAGGTAATTGTGCTCATAAAAAATAGCAGTCACTGTAAAATGCATGCTTGTGAGAGTGTTCCTGTGCAATGTGCAATTCTTTTCCAGCTCTGCGATGGCTTTGTCACAATGATTATCTGGGTTCACTCAAGCAATGAGCAGAACACATTGCAACAAACAAATATCAAACATAGGAAAAAAAGAAAGGGGGGTGGTGGCAAAAATCTCCTCCCCTAACCCCAGAACAGAAATAAGGAAGAACTGTGATAATGATTTCTCAAGCAGATGAGGTGGTAGCTTGTATAGGCAAAGAGATGTGACAGTACACATTTTTGAGGGCCAGAGACGAGTGAAAATGCATGAGTGATGAGAAACGGGTTAAATTTACTAGGCTGTGGAGCAGGATACTGCACAGAGACCGTGTCATTACACTATAAGTTGACACTGCAAAAGACACCAATGGACCAACACCAGAGATGCTTTGAGTGAAGATAATGAGCCCTGCATGGGTGCCATGTCTCTACTCTGTGCTTTGTGCAGCAGGAAACATAAAAAGATAATTGCAAGAATACTGCATGTTTCAAGATCCTTTCCTGTTAAAGCACAGCTTATGTCTGCCTGCTGCAGTATGCCACACAAATGTTTATAAAACCCAGCAGTTTATTATGTCCACTGTTAGGTATATACATGAGCACTTCAGAAGGTGAACCCTCTCTCTGGGCTGTATGGGAACTTCCCATCACCTAGAAATAGGGCAAGGTATTACTCAGTCCAGCTGACAAAAGGTGATAGCATTTAATATTTGTTCTGTGCTATTGATTTTAAGTAATCCAAACTCTATTTAGAAGGAAATACAATGAGGTGAGAAAAGGTTTTCTGACAATATCTGAAGTATTTATATGCTAATGAGAATGTGAAATATGGAGGATTTTTTGCAGCTGTTGTCTGAATTTCCCCAAATCAATTAGCTATGGAATTGGCCATTGATCTTTTTTTTTTCTCCCCACTTAATTAAAAAAGAGACATAATCCATTTTGATTTCAAAACAATCCCAAATCAAAAAGCAAAGGATGGAGGGGAAGGTGTGGGAATGGCACATAGTAGTTGTGTTATCAAAACCACCTCTTTCCTTAAGAATACTTTTGGTTATAAACTTTTTTGTGGTGGTGGTGGTGAAAGGACGAGTATGAAAATAATTTCCTGCCTGGCTCTTATTGTTGCTTCAGTGGAGAGAACCTGCAGAGAGGGAGCTGGTCAATGTGCCTTATGGATGCCCACTCAAAAGTGTATTGTATTGCTGTGTCTCCAGGAGAAGTTAATTTGTCTCTTCATTGCCACTGTTTTCTTCTTCCTCACCACACTAGTATTTCTGTCTAGCTTTTCTTTCCTGTGCCCTGTGGTTGCCTCCTACCTGCTCCCCACACTTGTATCACCAGTCCCAGCAGTGGTGATGAATACCAGAAGCCAAATTGTCTGGGTGTGTGGTACAATTGGCTGTGTCTCTGGATGTCCTTTCACAGCAGCTGCAGAGCTTATCAGCTTAGTTGTGTGCTTCTTCCATCCGGTGCTTTACATCTGGGACTCTACAGATCGGTGAGTGGACATAATGCCCTACCTCATCTGTTGTACTTAAAACCTATACTAATTCAAGTGACAGCTCCTTGTGTCCCAGCTTGCTCTGAGCAAGAGCAAGGGAATGCTCTGCTCAAGTGAAAGACCCACAAGAGGCCACTTCTCAGTCTTTCCATAAGATGCCAATGAATAGACTGCCTCAGAAAATGAATTCTGGTCTCCACAAGTAAGTACTTTAATTTTGGGGTGGAGACTCATATAAGAATGAGACTGATTCTCTGCTTCCAGTGCAAATTCCTTCGTAATTGAGCTACTATTAGCAACTCCGGGGCGGTGCACTGTGTTTTTTTATGGACCAATAATAAATGTCTAGGGTGATTGGAAGCAATCAGCCTTCAGCCTAAAATTTTACAAAGCCCCAGATGTGTAAAATGATAGACCACTGATGTCTTCCCTTCTCAGATTTATAAATACCCCATGCTCCAGGAAAACAGCCTAGCTGCTAACTAATGGGGGCCAGGCAAAAGACCTGTGACCATGGTGTTGTATATGGCCTAGGCTGCTGCCAGCTGAAGCAGGAGGTTGTCCCTCCTATGCTCCGGCCCATAATGTCCAGCTGGGGTTAAATGTACCAATTAGAGTGGTAATGAATGGTATGGACCAAGTGGGGCGTGGTAGATGTGGCAATGATCTGGCAGTCCCTTGTGGTGACAAGGAGGTTTTGTTGTTGGAAATGTGTCAGTTTTGCTAAAGCAGGGCATGGTCTGTCACAGAGGAGAAGTTCATGGCCAGTATGGGACCCCATGTAAATACAATTTCCAAACTACCTTTCAGGGCTGGATATTACAACTGAGCCTGGATCAGGGGCGAGCCTTGTTGTGCAAGAGTAGACTTGTGTTCATTAGTCATGGGTCCTGGAACACAACCATGCAAAAGAGTATTGAATTTTGAGTTGTTTTCTATGCTAAAAGCAGCATTTGTGATCTGGCGTTGCCCAGCATAAATAGGGATGTCTCTTGCTGCTGCCTTTCTTCTGGTGCCCAGGAATGGGCCAAACACATTTGCTGTCTTCTCTCTGTGTTCAGCAGCCACGGTTGCACAACAACCTGCATGTATAAGGGTAACTCAGGGGTGGAAGCTAGCAAATATGGCTCCCACCTACAAGAAGGGCTGAAAGGATGATCCTGGGAACTACAGACCTGTCAGTCTGACTTTGGTGCCAGGGAATGTTATGGAGCAGGTCAGCTTGAGGGCCTTCACACAGCACTTAGAAGACAACCAAGTGATGAGGCATCACGGGTTTATGAAAGGCAGGTCCTGTCTGACTAACCTGATCTTCTACAACAAGGTGACCCTCCTAGGGGATGAGAGAACAGCTGTGGACATTGTCTACCTGGACTTTAGTAAAGCCCTTGATGCTGTCTCCCACAGCATTCTCCTTCAGAAACTTACGGCACAAGGCTTGGATAAATACACTCTGCCCTGGATAAAAAACTGTCTGGATGGCCAGGCTGAAAGAGGGGTAGTGAACAGAGCTAAATCTGGCTGGAGTCCAGTCACAAGTGGTGTTCCCCAGGGTTCAGTACTGGGGTCTGTACTCTTCAATATCTTTAGTAATTATCTGGATGAGGGGATTGAGTGTACCCGCAGTAAATTTGCAGGTAACACCAAGCCAGGTGGGTGTGTTGAGCTGCGAGAGGGTAGGGAAGCTTTAGTGTGACCTAGACAGGTTAGATCAGTGGGCCAAGGTTAATTGCATGGGGTCCAACAAG
>JANHGN010016494.1:1406-27199 GCA_024605025.1 Megaceryle maxima
TATTAAAATATATATATATCCCAGATTCCCTATTTTAATGTAACTGCTATGGAAAAATTGCTTCATTTTTCCAAGTTACATTTTTCTGTGAACTCTCAGAGAGACAGCCTGAGCTCCTTACAGTATTTGCATTGCTTCAATCGTAATACGGAGTGTTCTGCAGCTTTTCTTCTTTTGCTCTTTTCCCTTAATTAAACAAATTCAAGCTAGGAAACAGACTCTCTAGTGAATCTCATCTCCCTTGCTTCAGTCTTCTCCCTTGCTTCAGTCTTCTGAGTGATTATACTAACACTTAGTACTGATATTCTTGAGCTTCTCTTGTAGCACTTGTCATTAAAAAAAAAAAAAAAAATCTGCTTCTGATTGAGTTATAAAGCCTCTTGCAAATAGTTGTACACCATACAAACCTGTAAACAAACCTTACCTAGTTGGGAACCTCTTAGCTTTGAATCTAGTGCTGCGGTTTGTATTTTATTTGACAAAAGCCATTTTTACTGGACTGAATCCAGCTGTAATGTAATCCCTAGTTTCTCATCTGTATTCTTGAGGACTAATAGAATAGTAAAGTCTTTTTAAAGATAACTTAAATGTGTTGTATAGTGTCCTCAGGGTAACTTCTACATTGAAGATGTTTCGTTTCCCACCCTGTAGAGGTATCTCATTAAGTGAGATACACACTGGTGTCATTATTAAGTTTTCATGCGTTTCTCAGTTTTGATGCTAATCTTCATGTGTGTTAATTTTTTTTCCTTTGCAGCACCAATGTGGTTATGAATTATTCAGAAATAGAGTCTAAGGTTCGAGAAGCAACCAATGATGATCCATGGGGACCTTCAGGGCAACTCATGGGAGAGATTGCCAAGTAAGTGATAATTTGGCTCAGTGATGAAGAAAAGAAAGGTGCATTTTATAGAGGAATGTGAAATCTGCTACTAAATCAACTCTGTGGCACACTGATTGATAATGCTGAAAAGTTGCTGTAAATCAAGTCTTGTTTTTTTCAATGCATAATCTTACAATGTATTGAAAACTGTCAAATAAAAAATGAAGTCAACATTTTTAAAATTCTTGATTTTTATTTATGTAGTCTCATAATTCTTTCAATATATCAGAATTCTTTGGAGTGTTTATTTTCAAACTGCTTTCTTGTGACTCTTCCAAATAGACTAAAATGTTCCTTGAACTTTTTTCTGTTAAAGTTTGGGAGTTGAAGGCTTGACTAGTTGCAGTGGTTATTAGGGTATTCATGTTAAATATTATTTTCGTTATAAATTGGTGAAGGTTCTTCTACTGCCTCAAATTTTTAGAATTACTTTTTTCTTTTATAGTACTAGTATGTAAACTGCTTCTATAGGAGTAAGAAATAGGGATAGCTTTTTCCCTTGTAATGGCATCAAATGTGAATGGGCTTAGATCAAGGCTGCCATCTACCGTCAGCCTCGAGTCTTAACAAGCTATTGTGGCAAACCACGGAGAATAAAATGTGTTTATTCCTTTTGTTTAATTCCTTAGGGCTACGTTTATGTATGAACAGTTTCCAGAACTTATGAACATGCTTTGGACTCGAATGCTGAAAGACAATAAAAAGAACTGGCGGAGAGTTTATAAGGTCTGTATGTATATGAGCTGGAAGTGTTCAAGACTGTGTTGGTCTATGAAAGACATAATGTTTGTTGCTACTGTAATGTTCTGAAGTGGTGTCTTATTTAGATACTGCTATATCACTCCACTAGCAGCCTATATTTTTTTCCAAACGATATGCTTTATAATTCTGTTACTGAAGTCAGAGATGTCTTTCAGATGTACATGGTGGGGGGTGGGGTGAAATAAATAAATTTTAAAAAATTCTGGCTTCAGGAGTGTATCTAAAATGCAACTTAATGGATGTAGTAGAGCAATTACATTTTGCTGATATTCAAGAATTGGAGTAGGATTCACATTTTGAATCTACCCAAAGGAGTTGTTACGGTGCTTCATGAGAAGGAGAGGTTAAATTGTTATGCTATTAGGAAAATGTTTTTGAATGAATTAGCGAATACCTGAAGTAAAAAGGAAACTAAACTTAATTTTCTGCCAATTCATAATTGTCTAAAAGTTGTAGTTTAGCTTTGAGTACACCAAATTTTCTGGCATATCTTATCATATGAGGTTTTTATGTCCTACTTGTGTTTTGGAAAGAGAACTGAATCATTTGCATTTTTCTTGTCTTTGGCTAATTAGCATGATGCAGAAAGTTTTTGCTTGAGATTGTATCATGCTGCACTTGAAGTGGTGTTGAGTGTTCATTGAATTATGCAAATATAACCTGATTTTTTAGAATTGATATATTAGACTAGCTTATATTTTGTTTTTCTCGATACCAGGATTGTAACAAGACAGAACTAATTCTAAGGCATGGTTTGTGTTTCTCACAGGTGCTTGATATTTTGTATTCACAGTAATTGTTTTCCCTGAAGTACAATATAAATTAATATTTAATGCTATCACATATAGCTACTTAATGTTATAAAGACCACTTAGAAATGTTTATCAGGTTTGGATAGGTTGAAATATAATGATAGTTTTAGCTGGTAAAGGCACCGCTTTGGAGAAATTGCCTTTTTTTTTTTTTCCCCCCCCTAGATGGAAATCCTTAACAGTAAAAAAATTGCAATTAAAATACTATTTAAGCTTCATTTGCTTTGTTGCTTGCTTAAAATTGCCCTGAAATGCACTTTTGTCCATCTATTACATCCTGCAGAAGGCTTCTTAAATTTCTGTTACTTCTCAGCAAAAATCATTGGAAAATTGTGAACAAGCGAAGCAAAAGAACATGCTTCATAGCAAGGTTAACTTTTTTCTCTTAACTTCCTACTGCTATTTTTTTTTTTTAAAAAAAGCAGTAGCTGATGAAGGTAACTTATTTCTGATTTAGTAATAACAAATTAGAGTTTGACAAATAGAGTTTTGATATCCTACAGAGGCAGAGATGCATGTGGGGAAAACATTGTGTTTTTTCCTGGGCGAATTCATACAGTAAGGATTATTTAAAATGAAGAAGTCTTAGAACTTGCTAATTAGGGGTGGGGGGGAGGTTTGGTTTTCTATTTAAAAAGGAAAAAAAAGATAGAACTTTTGTTCATGCAATCATAAGGTGCTTTGTATTTTTATAGTCTTTGCTGCTCCTAGCTTACCTCATAAGGAATGGATCAGAGCGTGTTGTTACAAGTGCCAGAGAACACATTTATGATTTGCGATCCCTGGAAAATTACCACTTTGTAGGTGAGCAATAGAAAAAAATCTTATAAGCAAATTAAAACAGTAGTTGGAGTTGTCAGTCACCTGAACCAGCTTAGAAGCTTCCCCAATCTAATTAGAATGTGACTGTTGCCAGTTGTGTGAAGAGTGCAGAATCCAAGACGTGGGACCCTAGAGTATTAATTAGTGAAGACAAGAACTTGCAGAAAAGACTGGCTAATAACAACAGAACCAACACAACATGAGTGTTCGGGTTTATATTAAAATATGCACTAGAGACTGGTCCCCTGTGGTGTCCGTAAAGGAATAGCTTTAATCATATGGGAAGAAAAGGTTAGAGCTCCAAAACACACACATCTGTTTGAAGCTGGGGTTTTTTCCTACCACCAAATAATATTTACAGTGCAAAGGCAGCAAAGCCAGTGTGTGTTTTGAATGTGAAAAAGGCTGGGAAAGGAGCATGTTTAGCTTGCAGTACATCCCAAGTGAAAGCAGTTTTTAAAAAATTCAGTTTTGCAATAAGACTGAGTTCCTGCAATTAAACTTGCAAAAAAACTGTACTAAAAAGACCAAGGAAAAGCAGTTATATTTTGAAGCGTTAAAGTTGTTCAAGTGGAGAATATGATTTCTGACTCAGTCTTTGTTAATGTTTTCAGTGTTTCAGCAGCAGTTAGATGTTTCTAAATACACCATTCAGTGACAACTCTCATTTATTTAAGGATGAAAATTTGTGTTGAAGCAAAATATTTGTTCACCCTTAAACAAATGCAGTGGACTGTAGTAGCCATAAGATCTCTCTGACTGCTGTATACCTAATTATTTTTTTTATCAGTTTGATGTTCAGTATTGCTGCCTCTGATTTGTTTTTAACTTTTCCCCCCTTCTATCTGTTGTCTCTATCCTGCTTTACTGATACAGATGAAAATGGCAAAGACCAAGGTATTAACATTCGCCAGAAGGTAAAAGAGATGGTTGAATTTGCTCAAGATGATGATCGACTTCGGGAAGAGAGGAAGAAAGCAAAGAAGAACAAAGACAAATACATTGGGGTTTCCTCAGACAGTGTTGGAGGGTTCAGATACAGTGAGTACTTTGTCAATCCTTGACCAAGAATGCCTATCTCAACTTTTAACTTGTCTTGATAACAAAGATAAGGAATTGCAAAGATGCTCCTTTAGATGCCTTTTTTTTCCCTCCTGTTTCTGTAATTGTCAGTATTACTTATTATAAAAAATCTTGCACATTTGCCTCCAGAAGCAAATGTATGTGAATTACTTCAGAAATATTTTTTGGTTTAGATAACTAATTATGAACTTATACAAATGTCATTAATGCATTTTCCTAGCCAGAACATAGCTGTCTTTGTCCATAGGCAGATTCTTATTGTAAAGTGAATACTGATACAGCAGAAGTAGATAAAAATCAAGGTTTCTTAAAGCAGTGATACTTTTTACCCACCACAGCACAAGAATTGCTTCACCTACTCCTGTCAACCTCCTTGAGAACCATTGGCTAGTTTGGGTTAGGGCTTTTTGGGCAGTAATACTGTTTGAGTGAAAAACTGTAGATAATATGTGGCACTAGACTTTTTGGGTTCCTAAGTAGTAGTGTTTAGACACTTGAAAGGTATTGTGGATTGTCTGTATGGATTCTAATGTCTGTCAGATCTGACTTGCAATATATGCACTAAGTACCTTGTTAATGATGGAGCTTTTCTTTCAGGAGTTTACAAGTCCAGTCATTACTGTCACAGTCTGTGTGTTTTTTAAATCTGTTTGATTAGTACTGTAAGTCCCATGTGGTTTTTTGAAGGAGGGCTCCCAGTGGTAATACCAAATTTACTTCATGTAGGCACACTAAGCTTGCAGCTTGATGTTGGTTACACAGCAGACCCATGTGCAGGCTGGAAATTTGGTGTACCAGCACTCATCCCTAAATCCTAGGGAATTGCAACCACCAGTGAAGAGTCATAGGTAACACCAGAAAGAAAGTTTGAAACTTTTCATTAAAATAAAAAGTATTTAAAATATTTATATATTTAAAAAGTTGTGTGAAAGGTGCTGGATCTATATCCAACTTGGATCTGGTATTTGCAATAGGACCCTTTTTTACTTGGTCCTTTAAAGATATACACACACACACAAAAAAAAGAAAAAGAAAAAAAAGAAAAACCAAACAAAAAACCACAAAGGTTTAAAAAAAAAAAAAAAACCAAAACAACAACCCACATCCGAATGCTTTTGTCAGGTAGTCTAAGGTACCCTTGCTTCTGGAAATAAATTCACTCATTTGCTGAGACAGCTGATGTTCTTGGTCTGTGCAATGAGTTCTGTCAGAGTATTTGGATCTTCAGTATGGGGTGTTCGTAAGATCTTGGCCTTTAGGGATGTAATGTCATCGGTTTGTCTTTGTTTAGAGAGGCAAGTTTTCTCTGACAACTTTGCTTCAGTAAAGGCACACAACCAGTACTGTTTAGCTTATCAAGTCCAAGTGTGCAGCTTCCTCCTTGCTCTTCAGTCCCAGCTCTAACGTGTAGCAGGGATCTGAGCTTGAACTGGCTTTTATGTCTGATGTATCTCAGCATGTTGTCCATGATCCAGCTGTTAGTCTTGAGATGTTTATCTGTTTTTTCTTTGGCCTGAATAAATCCTTGGCTCCTTTTATTAAGAGATGAGTCCCAAAGTCACAATGGCACAAGACTCAGGTCTGCTAGAGTCAGTGACTTGGAGAGAAGGATTAGGTATAAGATCTGAGTAGTAACTGCAGGACTTAAACTTTACCTGTCCCTCTCTGCTGCAGTGTATTCTTTTTACTCTTCTTCACAGTGAACGTTAAACTTGGATATACTCTCATCTGTTTTTGACAGGTTACTTCTCCATGTTCCTTTGTTCTCCCTTCATATGCAGAGTAGCCGAAAATCTCTATCTCCGTGGCAAGATATGTCTTGTTTTATAACATTCTTTCAGGCTTTTGCTACCTGCTTGGAATTCTGGTGATTCTCTTTTTAGGAAATACTTATGAGTCACTGCATTTGTACTTTAAGTGCATGTCCCTCTGTTCTTTAACTGAGCTTATCTTTTGACTTGCTCTGTACAGAGTCATGATCTATCTCTGTATAATGGGTAGAAGTCTATCTCTGTGTGCTTTTTAGTTATCATTCAAGTTTTTTAATTTAAAGGACTATCTACTTTTGTCTTGTAGTTCATTTTTATGGTAAAGGACTTTCAATTATCCCTTCATTTGTTAAGTAAAGTTTAAAATAAAAAAATGTTTCTAACAGCACAAACCAAACTTTTTCCTAGGTCAGACTTGTAATCTAAAATATTCTAGTTATTTAATTATAAAATGCTTGTATTTTCAGAGTTTTCCTTAGTTCTTTTTGTCCTGAAAATACTGAGCTCAAGGGCTTTCTTTTATTTATTTTAAAATTCCTATCACACAAGGAAACCTTCTAATGGAGTCTACATTAAAATGCTTGAGTGCCTGACATAATCTGAAATAAGGCCATTTTATTCTCCTGCAAAATTTAACAGTAGTACAGTTCTTAGCAATTTCTTCTTTTTCAGTGATGAAGATCTCACTGAGCATCTCAACAATTTGTAACAGGTTCTCTACTTTTGAAAAAGTTTTTCTGTCCTTTATGCATCTAAACAAATATCATTGGAGTCTTGCACTTATCTCTTCAGTAGGAAAATACATCCTCTGGTATGTGATATTATTGGACAGATATAACTCAAATTTTACACCTTTTATTGCTGGAATCCATAATTTTATTTTTATTAAAAATGGCTTAATTGAATACATCTTGAACATTACCTGAGTTACAGTATTATTTGTATGTAAACTGAAGTAATCAATTTTTCACCATTCTTCCTTCCTGCTACTCTATTTTACTCAAGTAAAAAAAATAGCCCTGTTTCACATTTTGCAACAGTACTAAAGAATGCCTTGTTTCCTGTGTGATGGCCCAAAATATAAACCATTTGTCTAAAAATGTCTAGACACTGGGCTACATTGTGCTGTTTTATATACCTAAATTTTCATCAGGTCTGATAGAAGATCATGAAACAAAATAGTAAAGTGTGTTGTGCTTCTGATAATCAAGCCTTTGTTAAAATGTGTTGGTTTTTCCCTTTAAAATACACTCAAGTTGATTGTATGTGTATAAATAAACACAGGCTTAAGGTTTTTAAACATTCTTACTGAGATTGTACAGCAAATATAGTTATTTCAAGTAAAACTGTCAGCTCTTTGTAAGCTAAGATACCGGTACGGAGGTCATGAATAATTGATTAGGAAAAAAAAAAAAGGGGGGGGTGATTTCTTAATAATAGTGTTTAGTAAAGATGTTTGGGGTATGCAGTGGTTGCCAGAAAGCTCAGTTCTTTACTGCCTTTTCTGTTTTCATCTCTTTAAAAGATTTTTTTCTTTAATTAGTGTGGACAAGAAAGAACAGAAAGTTACACATTGCACACGTTTTCCAGTACTTTGGTATTACGCTTTTATGTGTTCATGAATGACAGTGTATAAAAAAACCCTATTGATTTACCTCTGAGCACACAGCTTGGCCAAGAATGGAATATCACACATTGACTGTTACAAAACTGGCATGTCCCATTTCTGATAAGCTGCTTACACAGCCAGGGTTGATGGTGCCTCTTGTGCTTCTCCAGCAGAGTCCATGAGTATCCTGATGTGCTATGCTGTGCAGTGCATTGAGATTGTGGTGGTGTCATAAACAAGAGTCTTTGAATCTGCATTCCTGCCACTTAATGATTGGCATTACATGCTGTGCCTTGCTGTAATAGTGTTGATTCAGCACTGTGGGAGATTTCAGTTTGCTTTGAAAACTTGTAAGGTTTATGTATGTAGGGCAGGGGGGCTTGAGAGTGATTCCAGAAAGACCACAGGCATTTTTTTTTTTTGCGTTTATCTTCAGTATTGCTTATCTTAATGCCTCACACAGGTGAACGATATGATCCTGAGCCCAAGTCAAAATGGGATGAAGAATGGGATAAAAAAACAGCTTTTCCATTCAGCGATAAGTTAGGTGAGCTAAGCGACAAAATTGGAAGTACGATTGATGATACCATCAGCAAGTTCCGAAGGAAAGATAGAGAAGAGTCTCCAGAGAGATGCAGGTACTGGAGTTATTTTAATATTATTTTTGTCAAGTTGCCTTTATAAAGCTCTTTGACGTAGCTGATTATTAGCTACAATACTCTGTCATTCTTCTTGTCAGTATGGAAGCATGTTTGGGTTCAATACCTCCTTCCTGGACTTCTTATGCAGATCTTACTGGCTTTGGGGAATAAAGTAGCTCTGTCAATAGTTAGCTGCTCTTGGATGCCTTCTGTTATCACCCCTAGCTTAGATAGTTGCTGGCAAAGCAGGGAATTTGGCTGAAATTTCCCAAGCTTTTGCTTGTCTCAACAATCCCATGGTCTTCCTTGTTCCCGTATACTTGAGGCTGCCATTTACTGCTACAGTTACTCTGAATGCTGAAGTGCCGAAGAAAGAGGTTTAAAATTGCTTAGACCTACCTTGACACAGGGCTTCTTCCCTGAGGTGATCTCAGGAGAACAGGCATTTTTAAAAACAGAAAAATTTCAAATTCAGTTGAACCTTCTCAGGAAATTTGTTGTATTTTACATCGGGCCATTAGTGTTTTTCATTAAGGAAGAAAACTTACCCTGCTTTGCCTGCAGAAAAAACTTTACATACATCATACTTCAACAGGTACATTGAGTTTTATCATCTGGAGATCAAATTTATACTTAACAGAATCTGAAATTGCTGTAGAGAAAGTGCTCAAGTATATTGAAAAAATTCCCTTCTGGGAAGCAACTTCAAATCTCAGTGCAAATTTGAATTTTATTAATATTTTTTACAGGACTGTCTTTGCATTCACACACACTCTTTTTACTATGAGTATAAAAATGCACATGCGCACACAGATTACAAAACTTGAGCAATTTTACATCAAAATGAAAATAATTATAATGGTAGCATTTCTGAGAAAGGCAGTGTGGTCTTCTTGCTTGGGCATTAATAAATCATAAAACTACTCTTTGCACGCATCAGGGATCCCTCTTAGAACTTACTATCAATGGACTACAAAGAGAAGGGATCAGAAGAGAAGTAAACAATTTGAAATTTAACAACAGTATATTGCTGTGTGCTTTTCTGTACTTACCTTTCAAAAGTAACTTGTCACATAATGTCTGTAAATTTCATTGTCCACATTTCATGTAAACAGTTTATCTTATTTCCTTTGCTTTATTTCTTCATGGCTCCTGATTTCTTCCTTGTGCTGGTATAAAATCTTATGCCTTCTAGTCTTCTAGACAATCCTTTCTGCAGTCTAATCTTTATAAAATGCAGCTTATTTTGATGATTTCTCTGCCATACATTTCTACACCAAGTTACACTGATCTTTTTCCCTGGCAAATACTAAACTTTAATTTCCATTTTGCTCTTATAACCCCCATCCCTTTTATTTTTCTTCCATTTTTTGGTAAATGTCAGTTGTGGTATTTGTCTCAAAACTTATGAAAGTAATAAACTCTGAACTTGAGATAAAAGGAGGATGTCCTTTTTTAGGACATACCTCAGCAAAACCAACTTGATAGTTGCAGGTTATCCTGCTATAAGAAGGAATCTGTGCATCGGTTTGGCTTCTCTAACATTGCTTCAGTTCCTAGCCTTGAAAGTTTCTTTTGGGCTTCCCTTGGTGTGGTTACTAGACAACATGTAAGGTGTTTTATCAAGAGTGTTGAAATGAAGGTCCATGCTTCTGCAGAACGCATCAAACAATCCAAGAAGATTGAACTTGAGGTTATAGAATGTCTGTCTATTTATACTTAAAGATACTGTAAATACAAACCTTGTAATTCATGTTGCATTAGCAGAATACTGTATTTTGTATGTTAAGTAATGAAACTGAAATAAATATGAAATTTTAATTGTGACTTAAGCTCACAATGACATAAGTCTCTTGTAAATGCTTCATGAAATCTATGCCTTTGTTTTGACACTAAAAAAACAAACAAACAAAAAAACCGTCTGAACAAAACCCCCAAAGAAACAAAGCCAACACCCCCCCCAACCCCCAACAAACCCAACCAACCAACCAAAAAAAAAAAAAAAAAACCAAAAACAAGAGAAGCCTTCAAAAATTTACTAGCTCATGTAGCCTGCTGCTATATGATGGCATTCCACATTAAGTTGCCACTTCCCTTAGAAAAATAAGTAAAAGGTGATACAACAGCCCATTTCCAGATAAGCAAGTATATTCTGTTGTTTCTATCTTAATAGCTTTATAGGTCAGTATTATCTGTAAAGCCAATAAAGGTTTTGAAGCACAAAGAGTATGTAACTTGCACATCTTCACAGTGGTTAATGGAATTTGGATTACACAATCTTTACCTCTAATACACACACCAGAAGAACTTGGCTAAACTTATGGATTTCTGAACCACTTGCAAAGCCTGTAGTTTGCATAGTAGGGGGGGGAAAAAAAAAGCTTGAAGTAACCAAGTGATAGCTGGCTTCAGTTCACAGTAGCTTTCCCTGAAACTGCAGCTCACACAGCTCACTCCAGAGAAGCCTCTTCCACTATTTTTCTTTAGAAGGAAAAGGCTAGTACTGCTGTAGGGGAGTTGGATTATTCCCTTGGAAGTAGAGAAGATGAGAAATAATACCCCCTGAGGTGGGAAAACCTCTGTTTTTCTTTCATAGTGCTTCTAAGTTCTTGGGCTGATAAACCAGTTGCTGCTCTAAGTGTAGCCTTGTATGTTGAAGTTTTATTTTCTAAATTGTCTGCAGATACTCAGAACTTCTTCTGAAACACTATAAACATTTTTCATAAGAATTATTAAAACTCTACTAATCCCTGTTTCTCTAGTATTGAGAAAGTTGATGCAGGTAACAGAATAGAAAGGAAGCAAAAAAGTACACCTATAAAAGGATGCAAGAGCCATGTTTAAATGTTGTAGATAGCCTTAAAGTACCAGTAAACTTTTTTTTTTTCCTTAAAGAATGTTTTAAAAACATACTAGCAACAACACACACCACAAAAATCTTAAGTCAAACAAAATGATCATGTATCCATACTTTGATCTCTAGAAGTTGCAACTATGTACTTCCTTTGCAGAAGACTTTTTTAATTATTTGGTACAATGCTAGCTATAATTTTTCTTTAAGTTCATTCTGCAATTCTCAGATGAAGCATTGCAATTTTACTATTCTGAGCACAGTAAACACACTTTTTTTTTTTTTTTGGTTAATGTGACCATTAAAGAAAAATAGAAAACGGATCTCCTGAGACAGTTTGGAAGCAGTACAGGTTGTCACAGAAAATTGAGTATTGTAATATTTGTCCTGTTTTCTGGCATAGATGTTTAAATTCAAAAGCTTTTAGACATTTATTTTGCTGTAGATCACCAAAGACTCTCTCTTTTTAATTCTTAAATTGAAGAGATTGATCTCTACCACTTCTGTAGCCATAGCTCCATTAATCAGACTTTGATGGCTGTCAAACACTTCTTCCACCCACAGACTGTGTGTGTGGACCAGGTGGACTCAGTAGTGATGACAAGAAATACATCCCAGCAGGTTTTAAGAGACTAAGCCTTAGTTGTGACTGTGCTTTCAACACTCATATGAAAGGTGACATCATCCATACTCCTGCAAGGCTTTTAGGATGGATGTACCATGTATACCATGCTAATGTGCAGATCGGTCATCTCTGGGGGCTTGTGTTAAAATCCTGATGCCTCAAATGAAAATGTGGTTAGTGGTCCTCCTGACATGTTTGTGCTCATCTGTAGATGATCTGCAGAAATCCAGAGCTGGAACAGTCTGCCTGTTGCTGCAAGTCAGGGTTGAAGTGCCTTAGAAGGAGAAGGTTAGCTGATGCCACCTGAGCTCACTTTGTGTAAGGCTGGCTCAAGCAGATGTCAGTATTTGCTAAATTGGCCATCAGCTATGTTATTTTTTCTTAAAAAAAAAAAAAAAAACAAAAAAAAAAAAACAAAAACCCTAAACAAAAGTGAGCATTTATATTCACTGATGCTAATGAATTGAGCTATCCCCAGTGGTGAGCAGGTAATTCAAATAGAGGAAATGACAGTTGCAGTGTATTCCAAAAAGCCCACTATTGTTAACAGAGAACAAAGGCTACCCTCAAGAGTATATTGCAGTTACTGTCATATTCTTACTGACAAAGGGACAGCCTTTCTTAAATTTTACAGTTTTAGTACTCTAATGCATTATTAAAATATAAAAACCTTCCACTTTCAACTCTGTTGCTAAGGGAATTACTATTTCAAAATATGCTTCAGTATATTTAAGCTTTCTCTACAGCAATTTTCACTGTTATGTACAAATCTTACCTTGATGGTAACAGGCAACATGACCGTTTGGGGGTGGGGGGGGGGTGTGGAACACGACAATTGGTTTGTTTGTGAAAGACTTAAAATACAAAAGTAGAAAATGTAATAGATTAAACAATATTATGCAGTAACATCTAAAAAGTTTTCACCTAATATAGTGACACTTTTGGTTTTTTACATTTTAAGAATATACGTGCATTCTCTGGTAGAAAATTAATAGCATCCTTGCATAATTCTGCAAACATCCTTTCTCCGCAAACATTTTAAAGAACATAAAAGCCTGTTTGTCTGGAAAGGCAAATGAGTTGAAATAAGAATGGATTTCTTGAAACCTGAAAGATAGTACCTGTTCTTGGTTCACTGTTTTCTGTCTCTTGGTTTAAGTCCTAAGCAGACCTGCTTACTTAACTTTTTGTTACTGAAGTGTTAGGTAATGTGTGGGGGAGTTCCTGTCAGAAGGTAATTAAGTGTACTGGGTTTAACCACTGATTTCCTATTGCTCTCTGCCATGGACTGGCAGTCAGTGTTGAACAAAATAACTTGCTTTTCTTCATCAGTTTTGTGCCATAGGTGCAATGCTGTGTTATGTAGATGAATTATGTAAAGTAAAACATTTCCTTTCTCAAATATAGAAAGAAGCAGTGTTTTCATTATGAACCATCACTGCAAGCAACTACAGTAACCCAAACTCTTGTGGCTTAATACAAATGTCCCCTTAAGTAACTGAGAAGTCCATCACAAGTGGTATTCTATCGCTTTTGTTTTTCTAGTGACAGCGATGAGGAAAAATCAAGAAGAGGTAAATCTCCCAAAGCTGAATTTAAAGATGAAGAGGAGACTGTGACAACGAAACACATTCATATTACCCAAGCTACAGAAACTAGAACTACCAGACACAAACGCACAGCAAATCCTTCAAAAACCATTGACTTGGGAGCTGCAGCACATTATACAGGGGATAAAGCCAGTCCAGAACAGAATGTTGCTGCTCATACTGCGCAGTCTACAGCAAAGGTGAGACAGCAGGAGAGCACAATAATCCAGGGATTTTGGAAAATTTTCTTCTAACTTCTTAGACAATTTTTAGCTTAGGGTAGAATATTTGTTCTGCAGCAATCAAGGGAACTGTTTTATCAGAAATGTTTAGATGGGATTTTCAAAGGCTGCAGAACAGTTTAATTATAATTAGTTGTGTGAGTGTTTTAAAATATAGAATTTTTAAAATATAGTCATTACCACGTTTTAATCTCTTCAGGAAAGCAAAGATAAAATCTTGGCTTGAAGTGTGAAGGATTCTCTGACCCTTATTAAAAAGTTATTATCAAATACTTCATTTTCATTAAAAAAAACAAACAAAACACAAACTAAGCCACTAGCTTTTTAGTATTTGATTTATATTTAGCCACATTCCAGAGACTTTTAGCTTTAAAGCCAAGTCTGCTCTCTCTCCAAAACAAAAGAAAACCAAAAACCTTCCCAAAAAATCAGAAAGCTTTGCAAAGTCATTTAAGATGAGCAATGACACACCACGAGATGTGATCTGTTGTGTAATTTCTTCTTCAGGCTTCTGTACCCTCTGGCAGCAAGTCGTCTAATGATCTGGTTGATCTGCTATTTGATGGAGCTAGCCAGCCAGTCTCCTCAGGTAAGCACATCTTAGTTTTATTTTCTTAATGCATATTTTGAACCAATTCTGAGGATCAGCTTGTTTGATGTTACATAGATAAAGAGTAGTAGATAAATTGAGAAATGGCAGCTTTACGTTTTTTGAGTATTCTAGAGCCAGTATTCTAGTAGCAAGGTACTCTTGTGCTACTACATAGGACTAAGAAACGTTAGCAGCACAAAGATTAACTGCCAGATCAGTCTGTCAGAAACTGCATTTGTAATGTAGTTATTTATAATTAACTCTAAAAGCAAGTGCAATCCATTCACATTCAAGTGTTTTTCACAGTGCAATTCAAAGGCTGGGCACCTAAACGATCTTTATATAAGCTTTCATCTAAAGCATATGGCAAACTTGTTTCTTTATCTCATTTTATTGTGGCACTTGGTTGATGCCCAAAAAGAAATTGCTGTCTAGAAGTAAAATTATTCATTGTAAAACACATCCCTTTACTCTCTTAATTGTGCAGCTCAATTCATGTCCATTAACCTTCACATGGACTTACCCTTACACTCAAAACAGCAGTTTCCTTTTAGGAGTGTATTAAATTTCAGTGCCTTGTGTACAGGATTGATAGAGGAGTTCAGGGGCTTGGTGATTTGCTTTTTAAACCTAAAACTTTAGAGAGAAACTTTAAATTATGAAACAAACAAACAACAACAAACGCAAACAAACAAACAAAAAACCTCAACACTTTAAAATTGTGCTTACAGATTCTTAATATTGACAGTTTTGCTTGTGGCTAGCATGGAATAGAAAAAGGGCTTCCGTGTGCTTGTGGTCTAATGGCACAGCTGGGAGAGAGTTTACTGTGTATACAATTTTTGTTTAAAGACCACTTTTAATAGCAAATAATATACAGGTGTGTGCCTTTTCATAGATAGAAACCTTATGCTTATCTCCATTATGAATAAGCAACTTCTCTTATATATGGGATTCTATTCACATTATTTGTTGAAGCGTATGTGTGTGCCTTGAGGACAACAGATACTCACCTTCAGTCTCTGTTTTAAAAGCAGTGTAACATCACATTCCCAAAAATGGCAGTCCCATGGCTGAAGGCCCACACATGTGGCAAGGTGGCTGTGTTCACACACGTGTAAAGACTGCTCTTGCTTCCATCCAAAGTTATGCCACTTCTGGGTATATTATAGTGGCAACTCCTGTAATATCTCATACAAGGTATCTTTACTATAATGTATGAGCAAAGCCAGTATTACGAGAGCTCGATGCGACACCATTCCTTTCATCATGAGGCTACCAAAGTGATACCTCTAATTATTTAATAGAATATAACATACATCAAAACTATTGAAGGGGAGGGAAAATATCATGGTAATATAGTATGGGAGATCTGTCTCAATCTTTCCTTTCTTATTTCTGATATATCTTTAAAACTGTGTGCTCTTTGGGAAAGTAGATAAAGTTTATATGTCTGCTCTGAAATATGTGTTAATTCCTAATATTTAAGAAATAAAATTAATTTCATGCATCTATTCTTTTATGCACAAATGCCCCCAGATTTAAGGGACAACTTATTTTGAGTTATTTTCTGTTTTATTAATTTCACATACAAAGATGTTCCATGTACACCGGAGTTACCACAGTTCCATGGAATTTTAAGATCCTGGATCAGAACCACTACCCCAAGTCAAGACTGAAACTTCTGCTGTCCAGTTCTGGGAAAAGAGATTAAAGCCTTTTTTGATTTTATTTATATACATATGTGAACACTTGTCTTTATGTATAAAAATAAAATCACACTGAGAATATGTGTTTCCAGTTCAAACTGAGCCCTCCTGTAGTTCATACAGAACTATGGCAGCTTCCATGTTACAGTGTATTTGAATGTTTCATTGGTTTGCTTCTCTGCCATAGTAAACCTTTTTTCTCTTTTCCTTTTTTCCTCCTTTTTCCAAAGCAGCATTTAGAAATGGTGTTGAGAAGAGGCGTGTTACCAGCTGGTCCTGCTAAATAACCTCTTTGCTGACCTGGGAAGGCAGATGGAAAGGGTTCATTTGTAGTGACAGATCTTGCATGGGAATCTTTGAGGATAGTTCATGTTGAGAAGATTAGCACTGTCCTTCACATGCATGTTTCTTGCAGCACAGGGTGTGGGAACATTCCCAGTGTCAGGCAAGATGCAGGGAAAGGGTCAGATGCAGCCTTTGATCTATCTGCTGAAGGAACTGGCAGGGAAGTCATGTGAATTCAGGGAACTCAGAATTTGCTTATCTAAGTATTTTCAGGTGCTGAGATATGGAAGAAGGTTGATGAGGCTTGGGAGGGTTACACATTACTAAAGCAACACAGTTTGTATGTGAGGGGGATGTTTGGTTGCTTTAAAGGAGCAATCTGTTTGAGATGATGTCAAATCTGTGGTTAGATCTGATGGAAGTAATTATTTAGTGTTAATTGGAGAATGAGGTTCTTTAATGTTAGCTAGTGATACCTTTCTTTAGAGTTACTGCATTCAGTTTAAGCTCTGCCACCTCCCTCTGGAACTCGTTTTCATTTGAAAACGGGCAATAGAGGTAGAGGGGAAGTTGACTGAAAAGGGGTTATTTTGAGTTTGAACCTAGTTCTGTTTTTAAAATTAAATTAATCCCTAGGTACTTTGTCACACAGCCCAGGGATAATAGGCGTAGCATGAGAGCTTTTTTTTTTTTTTTTGAGGATGTGGTCAAGAGTGTGTCATCTGTGTTACTCATTCTGATATAAACCTTCAAACCATTAACCTGTTCTGAACTCTGTAAGGGCACATGATTAAAAAAAAAATATTTTAAAACATTTGTTGCAGTAGTCAGATCATGATCAGAACAAGTTTTTAGCTTGATATTTCACTGGCTCATCTTACCCTTTTTCATTCTCAGGCTGCAGTCAGAATAAAACTTGTATATGAGCATATGTAAGATGCTTATTAGATCACAACAGAATTTGTGTTAAAGAAATTTCTTAACTTTGTGTGAAGCATCTCCTCTTGAAAAGGTGGTAAAAGGATTTCTGTAGTGCTGTATTTTTGAAAAGTCAGAGAAACAGTCTGTGCTTTCCCTTCTCACATTTTATATCATATGCTACATGCTCAGCAAGAAAAGACATTTCCCCTTGGAAGAACAGTCGCCTTCCTGGCAATGTCTACAGTAAAATAACATTAAAAAGAAATACAAGTACATATGTATTAGAAAATGAATGGTTCCTTTTATTACTGCTAGCCATTTATTAAAAAGGAGATGGTTCTAGTTTAATTAACCCAGTTGAGAGTAGCAGATGGGGCAGAATGTCTTGCAGCGATAAGACAATTCAGAAATGGCACCAGATGTTGGAAGCTGTCCCTGGTGGTGTTTGAGTGCAGCACAGATGTTCCAGTCCCACCTGGCTAGTTTCTAAGCACTGCAGGCTAAGCAGCTGTGATGTAACCTATATAATGTACGCATAACACTAAAAGCAAAATAATTGAACTGCTGCAGCTTCTTCTGAGGGTGGGACTGCTTGAGGTGAAATCTTTGAGGACAAACAAATAAGGTCAACTTCTTAGCTTTCTCAGGTCAGTGGAATACCTATTTAAAAGCAGTACCAATGATAATGGGATGATTATTTTTGTAAACTGAATTTTTTTGTTAATTAAAAAAATGCAGCTTTCCAATATAGTTCTTAAATCTTTCTTTTGTTTTTATACTGTGGCTTTATTATTTTTTTAGTGGAAAAATGTTACTGTGCTGGATTCAGAAGTTAATAATTTATATGCTATATACAAATGTCTGTTTGGAAATCTTAATGTTCCTGCTGTAGAAAGGAAGCAAACTTATAAAAAAATGAACACAAATGGAAGCTCTGTCCTTGAAATCCCGATTCAAGATCATTGCAGAATCATTCATGCTTTAAGTAACACAAAAACTAAATATAAGACGACATGTAATTTTTCATAGTAAGCATAATTAGCTTTTATACAGTAAGAACATTTGGGGTTTATATATTGCACTTCCAAGTTTTAATTTTACAAACTCCCAAACTTCTTGTATCCCTTGCTAGTAAAAAACTTGTTAGCCATCTCACTAAATTTATTTTTAGAGATAGTAAAACTTGCATCTTCTAGTTCTTTCCTAGGAAAACAAAACTGCAAGATCTGCAAGGCAATTGGAAATAATCCAGTTTATTGTTGCCCATGCTTATATAAATATAGTATGGTGATGAACAGGAAAAACATTGTCAACTTAGGGAGCAGAATGGATAAATCTATCTTGAAAAATACAGAACAGCTTTTCATAAATCCCGCATGCAACTGTTACATTGTTGATCTTTGCACAATCCTCTAGCAGCTTCTGGCTACCTTTTGTTTCTAGGTGGATCAACTGACCCATTTGGAGGATTTGCTGATTTTAATTCAGCTGCTGCTTCAGCAAGTTTCCCATCATCACAAGGTAGGATTAATTTACCGATTGAAATGCTGTCTAAGATTACAAAGAGAGGAAATGATGCCACATGGCATTATTGAAAGTCACTTCCCTTTCCAGGGCAAGCTGTGTTTATGTAACTGGAGCACAAGTGCTGTAAGGAAGATATCTACTGTCTGGCACAGCTCACGTCTCACTGTACCTGAAACTTTTAATGAGCTTTATTTAAGAAAAATATTAGTAGGACTTGCAAATACATCCCTGATCATCTAATAATATAAGCACATAATAAGACTTAAAACCTAGCTTCAAGTCTAATTTTGAAATGCAGTGAAGTGGAAAAGTTCTGGAGTTTCTGGAGTGGAAAAGTAAAACCTGAAATAAAACAAGTGTGAGTCTAAATGGTGGCTAAAGAGCGCTCACTAAGCAAGTCAATGAAGGACTTAGTGCATTCCCAGTTTTGCAGTTGTGGACAAGGAGGTTTTTTTTAATTGGTGTTCTACAGTGATGTCAGTGTATTGGTGTTTCCAAAGTGATTAGAAAATTGGCTGTAGTGATGGGGCCATTCAGATTATTAATCATCATGGTCTTCCTAGTGTTTTATGTAAGGCTATTTAACTATTTTATTTGCAATAAAACCCAGTCATTTTTCTAATACTTAAACTAACCGTTTGCAAGCTTTTCAGATACAGGTGGCTAACTATAAAAAAAAAGTTAGCTTCTCTGGTGGGTTAAAAAGACCTACATGAAGTCCATGATAGTCTTACTTATGATAACACTATGACCTAAAAAGATGTTAGAAGGGTTTTATGCTGTGGTTTATAGTTTCTGAAACTGTGCAGAGGTTTCAGACTGGTCTTAAGAACTTAAATTATGGGCAGGACAGTAAATTAAATGGGTAAGTTGAACAAAACCAAAAGATGAGAGAATGCTCAGTGGAAAATAGCAGCCCACCTGTGATAGAAAAATAGAGTCCCTAAAGATGTCCTCAGCTCCCACCTGTCTCCAAAGCTATTAAAAAAAAAACCTCCACATTTGTTTAGAGATAATTCTGTTGGCCTTGTCAAACAGCATAATGAGGGGAGCCCAAGACAGGCTATTTCCAAAGCTTCCAGTGATGCCTGGATTGCTACTGAAAGGCCCTGTATATTGGGGGGGAATTTAGTCAAGTTACACAGCACAGTCTCGCTGATGGCTTTTGAAGTTACGCATTTGTGGGATGAAGTGGATCAACACTTCATTTTAGCTTGGCTAAATAACCATTTTTTACAGTCTCTTTCCCTTTTAGGAGAAGCCTATTAAATAAAAGATAGCCAGATCTTACTTAAGTCAGGCATGAACAAGTCCCTGCCAATCACAAGAACAAGATTTTAGTGATCTTTATTGGGAGAGCATTCAGTTTTGCCCTGGTGGCATGGCACACAGTTCAGAGCTGTCTTGTGGCCATACGGTTGGCTCAGTGCATTGCACTGTTCATTTTGCATGCAAACGTACAAGCTGTTATGTAGGCATGGCCACTGCCTAAAAAACTTTTCACTTAAAATTGAACTGAAAGAAAAATATGCTGGGAAGCTCCCTAAAGTGATCAGCTTCCTTCTGCTGGAGTTTTGGGAGCCTGTAGTACTCCCCAAACAGGACAGTGCTGCAAACAAACATGGAATGGACGGAGCTGGCTGCCTGCCTGCCTTCTGTGAAGTTAATTCAGGCATTAGTAGTGTTTGACTGGGGGTTCTCAACCAGGGTGTAGGATTAAGTCCAAAATGAGAAAAGAATAGCAAAGAGGTTGATCAGCAAATCTACCTGGAGCCAACTTCTAGTCAGCATGTTTATATCTCTTCCTTTGTTTTGCTGTGTTAGGAAAACTGTACTGGGCATGGATTTGTTAGTACACCTTTAATTTGCTTGGTAGGAAAGTACTGCTCTAATTTTTTTTACAGGCTTTCTTAGTCAAAACCAAGTTGTTTTGCAAACACAAAGCCGCCTACTATGCAAATAATTTGTGTGTTAATACAGTCTCAATTGATACAATCCTTTATCTGCATTAACATGATTAATCTATTCCAATCACCGTTATGCAAGGGACAAGGAGTCCTGCAAAATGATTAATCATTCCTGAACAGCATAAGCCCCTCTAGGAATCTTTTCCTTCTTGATTAATCATCTTTGAAGTTCTACTGAAGGGGCAAAACCTTCTCCCTTTTACCCCCACTTCCATTATTGGTACTCAGTGCACAGGTCTGAACAGAGAAGCAGCACACTCAGCATTTACTTATCTATCAGGAATATTTAAAGTAGGTTTTAATTTTTAATATGTAATACTAATTGAAACATTCTAATATAGCCCCTCTTTGTGAGGGAGATCAAAGCAAATGTTCTAGTAAGGCCCTAAGCTAATGAATATTAGTCCACTTGGTGCACTGAAGTTGTTGGCAATACTGGGATTTTATGAACAGATTTACTCTCTTACTGTTCTTTAAATTCTAATGTATTGATAAAGATAAAGATGAGTAAAGGCTGAAGGTATATGTGGATAATTATTTACATGGAGTATAAAACACTACTGCAGTTTCATTTTGAGTGGGTAGAAAAAATTGCTTTGGGTGGCCATTGTGGAACTAGCCATTGTATAGGTTAGGAAGTAGAAACTGTCACTTGAGTTATCTGCCTCAGCATTATGTGTTTTGAGTCTTCCATTTGCTCATCTAAAGAAATTCAAGGGATTATTTAACTGTTCATTAGAACTCAAAGTTCATTTTGTATGGCAGTGACATTGCTTGAGACTTCACTGAGGTGCCAGAAGTAGATTGGTGACATAATCAAAAAGCTGACCTGTGCAATAGCCCAACTCAGACCAAGATTCACTATATAGCAGTGAGAGCTGTTTAAATGGCATTGCTTTATTTTTAGCATCTCCTGTAGATGTTTTTGTAAGCTTTTTCTCTCCCTGTCACTCCTGTGAAGTAACCCTTGTTAATAGAAAAACGTGGTTTTAAGGGAGATAACATCTCCCCCCACTTGACTCAAAGGTTATGACATATTCTTGGTTCCGTGGTTTGTGTCTCTGGACATCTGTGATCCTGAAATAGGTACACAATGCAGTTGTCTACAAAGAGCTCGTGCTGTCAGGACTTCACAGGAAGGGACAGAGAGAGTTCTAACTTGCTGCATTTTTGTAGACAAGCATTTAAATCAAAACTCTGGTATATTGAAATGAAACAGAGTTTAAGTGATGAAGTAAGAGTTCAACAAAGCTTCTGCTGAGAGAATTGCTAGATCCAAGATTGAATTTCTGCTTCAAGCCAAGGTATTTAGTTCAGGAATCAGATTTAGAAAACTTAATGTGTTTTACATGAACACTTCATGGGATAGGAAGAAATTATTCCTTATCTCAAATAAGAATTTCCTGGCAACCTGCTTTCAAAGTTCTGGGGTTTTATTTCCCCTCAGCATTTTTATACAAAATGCTACTAATTGTATAAAACCAAATTTGTCTATAAAGTCATCTTTTGTTTTATCGTTTGCTTTATCAAGTGGCTCATTCTTGACAACAGTTCTCTCAGCAAATACCAGAGTGCTGAGATAGAAAGTTAATATCAAAATTCTACGTGGTGTTTTGACTACAGACTCCAATCTACCCCTAAGTTACCTTTCAGTTGTATTCCAACTAAAGAAAACCTGTCCCTACTTGTCTTGCATCCACAGGTGATATGTTATCAAACATTCTTCCACTTTCTGTGCATGGGTGTTTCATATTTCCTTTGCTACCTTGTTAAAATTGTTGGAATATTCATGAGAGGAAATGATGTCCAGATGGAGGTTCTACCTGCAGATGTTAATCTGGACGGACACAGATCAGCTCTCATTTGTTTCAGTTCATGGAATATGGCATTTGCTCAGTGCCTTTCTCTAAATCTTCTGCCTTTCTTCTCTCTGTCTTCCATCCTCCACACTATTGCCTTTCCTTCAGGTACAGCAACAAGTGGAAATGGAGACTTTGGTGACTGGAGTGCCTTCAACCAAGCTTCTCCTTGTCCCAGTGCTTCATCTGGAGAGCCCTTCAGCAGCACAGCACAGCAGCCAGCTATAGAGCTCTTCAGTGGCTCGCAGCCAGCTTCTGGCCAGCCTCCAACTCCTTCAAATTCTACTGATCTTTTTGACTTGATGGGCCCCTCTCAGGCAACCATGACCTCCTCACTAAGTATGAATTTCTGTATGAAGTCCAATGCTGCGGGCATCAGTTTACCCATATCAAGGTCACAGGTATGCTGCTATTTGTACAGCTTGCTAATGACCCTCCTTAATTAATCTTTTGCCTTCTTTTTAATCACAATGTGAAGATTAATCCATTCCACTCCTGGAATCCATACCCAGTCACTTAGATGTTACAATCAGCATTTTATAAGAAACTTCTGTCCAAAAATGTTTGAGTAGCCTCCTAAAAAGAAAAGGTACCAAATGCTCTTGAAAAGCCTTTTATAAGCTGGTCTTCTCTAAGGTGGTCTTTGTTGTTCTGTGAAATGTTGCTGGTTTGTTGGGGAACACGAGGTTGATATTTTAAACCTTAAAGCCATCCTGCATAAAATGTTACACATTTCCAACTTTTAAGTACAGTGAGGTGAAGACTGGTCTGTTCTCCAAGACACAGAGGTGCCTGCTTCAGTGGAGAGTGTTTTTTGGAAAACATAACAGGCCAACTTTGTGTTAGGATGAAAAAAATGTTTAAGTTCAAAACCTGACAGCAGATGATCACTGTCATTGCAGATATTGATAGGGGAGCCTGATGCTAGCTTACAGAATGCTCTTTTAACCCATTCTAATGGTCTAACAGCACATGGCAACTCTGCTTTGGAAGAGATGAAGTTCATGGTTAAAAATCTCATTGGCTTTTTTATTGTCTTCTGTGAAAAAATTAACACTTGTTTAGTCCTGATTCCTGCTACTCAATTGTTTCTGGTGAATCCCAACAAACATTTCTTTTTTTAGCCTCTGCAAATTGTGAACACTATGATGCCGAAGCCTAACCCTCTTTATAATGCAAGCACAGAGATGGTCCAGAAGAATGCAAACAAAACTCTACCCTCAACTTGGTCAGATCCCAGTGTAAATATCAGTTTGGACAATTTAGTACCTGGGATGCAGCCTTCCAAGCCCCAGCAGCCAACACTTAATACCATGATGCAGCAACAAAGTAAGTGATTATTGCCCTGCTTTGTGTGTGAGTTGTCCTGTATGCTTTTAGTAGGTTGCCCTTGTGATGGAGTATTCTGTCAATTACTGGTTTCCTATGTTTAGTCATAACTGTTTCTTAAACTACTGTGATGGTTCTGACCCAAGTGATAGTTTCTAGTCAGAGACTGACATGTTAGGAGGCTGGTATCTGTGCAGGATTTTACTGGGGAGTTTGCACCATTGCTGTATCTTGATTTCAGGCTTCCTAATCTTTACAACTTCTCTAGAATGCACGTAGCAGCACGAATTGTAAAATGCTATTTTAAAAATGTATTAAAGTTTTCCGAGTCTTCAAATGGAAAACAGGGAAACAAGTGAAATAGGCTGTGGTTTTGGCCATCATATCTTTGATTGCAGCAGTTACCACATAATTTTCTTGAAATCCATGAGCACCTTCAGCATTAGATTCCAGTTAATGATTTTTGCATCCTGTTCTCGTTTTTTGGCAGATATGCAACAACCTGTGAATGTCATGACTCAAAATTTTGCAGCCGTGAACCTCAGTTCTCAGCCTAACATGATGCCTGTTCGGCCCCAGACAAGCCCATTGGTGGGAGGACCCATTCCTGTGGGCATGGGAATGCCCAGTGTAATGTCAGGTACGATGGGAATGACCTCCATGGGACCCACACCTATGATGAACCAGGGAGTGATGGGAATGAACATGAACATGGGAGTGCCAGCTACCGGAATGGGTTTGACGGGCACAATAGGAATAGGGGTACCCAATATCGCTATGACCTCTCTCACTTCTGGGACTGTACAACCCAAGCAAGATGCCTTTGCAAATTTTGCCAACTTTAGCAAATAAAGATTGTAAAATAAATAAATAAAATTAAATAAAAAAATTCAAATAAATGGGCAGACTGAATGAAGGATTTTTAGCTGCACAAATATAGCTGGGGAAGGGGTGGAAAACACTGATCAATGCTTTTTTTCTCCTTATCAGTTAAAGTGTCTACATAAAGAACCAAAAGCTATTTTCTAAGTGTTGAAATAACTAGTGTTCAAATTCTGGAGAGGTGAAAGGTTCTCCTAAGGAATGTGTTAGATGATTTTGCAAAATAATTTGTATTGAGACCATCAAAAAAACTTTACTACAGAGAAGAACCAATTTTAACTTTGAGATTTGATGGAAGACTGGAATGGGGGCTGGGTAAAAATGTTTGAATCTAATTTTATACTTTTCTTTTTTCTCGAAGAGCTTGACTTTCTTTTGCCCCTCTCCCTGATCACTTGTCATAATTGGATCATTCCTTTTACTACCACTGAGTCCACAATTGAAGTCACTCAAGTACTATGATCAGTTTTTTTATAAGAATATCTATTTTTGTCCAAAAATGGCTTACATATGTGATTATGGCTAATTCAAAGGGACCTGGAATGTATATATACTTTTGCTAATGTTCCAGCCACACTGCTATATTACCCAAATTTTTATTGTATAAATCCTCTCTCGGCAATTTGGTGATCAACAGATTTTTGGGGTCTTAACATGCTTCTGTTGTTATAACTGATATCCAGTGCAAGTCTGGGAGATGCTTTATCCAAGACTGCTGGGAGGTTTCCTTTCAGAAAACTCCAGAAAATGCACTTTCTTGCAGTTCTTTTACAGTGGCACTTAGCATCCTTTGTACCACCGATATCCCTACAGAGCCTCTAGTTCAGGACATTGGCAGCAGTCAAAAGGCAAAAAAATATATATTTTTTTCATCATTACAAGAAAATAACAAGGTGAATTACACATCAGTTAAGTCTATAACCCTACCTAATCCAACAGCATCGGATCTTAGCTTTTATACAACATTTGGTGATCCTTTTGTGTAAATATGGCATTAGCAGTTGTGGAATCCAATAGAGAAGTTAAAAAAATAT
>JANHGN010016495.1:0-46591 GCA_024605025.1 Megaceryle maxima
AAAGCAAGAAAGTAAGAACTCCAACAAAAAAAAAAAACCAAACCCAAAAAAAAAAAAAAAAACCAAACAAAAAAAAAAAAAAAAACAACCAACCTGTCAGGAAAATTTTGTTAGGAACAAAATCCAAGGCATAAAGGTGTACTGTTTGAGTTAGCACTACTGAGAGAGACTTCATTAAAGTCACAATGCCAAAGTGTCCCAATACAGATGAAAGATAAGAAGCACTGCAAGAGAATATTACAACTGTATCAGAAACTCATTGCAGATCTGAATTTCAGAAAGGCATTACAAAAAAAAAAAAAACCACAAGTGGAAAGAGGACACACAGCTATAGATGACTAGAAAGGAATAGCCCAAGTAAAAAAAATATACAATATAAAAAAAATCCTGCACAAGATAAAGCTAGCAAAAGACAGAATTAAATAAGCAAAATACATGAGACGCACAGGGAGGCAATAGAGAATAAAACCCCATGCCTGACTGGAAAAGAGAGCAATCAACAGCTGCTGTGAAGAAGATTGGTTTGATAGCGCCTTTTGTTCCATCTTCAGGCAAAAGGTGAAGAACATTCAGATGAATTAGATATATGTGCATGAGTGATGCTTGATGAAATCCACCAACATTTAAAGAACAGTCTTAACAGGCAGCATCAAAAAGCGTTGAAGGGTGGAGAGATCCCACAGGACTGAAGAAGGAAAAGTAAAGTACCTACTTTATAAAGGAAGTGAGTGTGAGGGAAAGAAGGGTAGAAGAGACCCACAGAACTGCAGAATGCTGTTGTTTTTAGAAGAATTCTAAATAGCTATACATGTTCTCCAAACTTAATTGTAAAAATAGGGCAGACTAGAGGAAACCTTTCTAGACTGATTCTTTCAAATAATATCCCAAATCTGTCCTGTACATTATTCTCATTCCAGCTCAAAGAAAGGGATTTTTGGAAGGCACCAAACTGGATGACATGACTGGAACACAAAGTGATCTTTGTACAGCGAACAAATGCCTGAAATCAGCAAGACAAAGACTGTAGAGACAAGAAGGAAGCATTGTGCTTAGGAAAGATAAACCAAATGTTTGAATAAAAGCAGGGAATAACCAACTAGGCTGCAAAAAAGGATCTACAGTTTTATGGACCACAAAGTAAGTATGTGATACTGTTGGGAAAATAACCAACAAAACCCTTAAACTATCATATTATACATTTCATATTGACACATTCAAGGTGTATAAATCACAGAAAGCCATTTGTGATGTTGATGTATATTTCAGTGCATAAATGGCTGTCTGTATGACAAGACAGGAGCAATATGGTTTAGGTTCCAGCAAAGAAGAGCTAGGTGAGATTCAAGGTGAACAGTGGGAAGGCAAGTGACAGTCAGGAGCTGGCTACCTGAAGAAGATACGAAACAGCCTTTACTGTATGCTTTTGAGCAACCAACAAGACAACCATCTCTTGAAAGAAGGTCATGGCATACCAAGATGCTGTCTTTCTGCAAACATACGGAGAAGGTTATTTCTCAGGGGCCTTGCCAACCTTCTATATCCATGATTCTAGATTCACGCATGAGAAGTCTTTACTAGAGTTTCTTTAAAAGATAAAATATCTGAAGTTAGGCTCATTAGGAAAAATAAAGTAGTTTAGTAAGTACTGTGATGATATAGGCTTTGGTTAAATAGTCATCTGGGCAACAGTCTAAGAGTTTTGACTTTCAGATCAAGATTACAGCCAAAGGCATCAGAATTGCTATCACCTGTTTTGACTTTGGAGTGGGTAAATCAGAATTTTGTGCAGAAGAGGAGGAGGACTGGGTCCACAATATTCTGGGACTGGTTTTGGAAAAGCAATAATACCTGCTCTGAGTCAGGGGATGGTCCAAGTAAGCACAAGAAAAGCAAAGCAACATAGATACTCTTGAGAAAAGGACATTGTAATCTTAAAAAAAAAAAAAAAAAAAAAAAAAAAAAAAAATCATCGCAGGAAGTGCTTTGTGAGAAACAGTGTTGCTTTTCACTAACATTTATGTATAAATTTAGGTTTCTGCCTAGAAATATTCTTAGTCTAGCCAAGAAACATTAATTCTGATCATCCCTTTCCCAGACTGAAACAGTGTCCATTTTGAGGTGCTTCTCCTCCATATCTTTCATTTTCAGACCTCTGTCATTCCGACTCTTGATAGAAATGCTGTAGTGTGACGAGTGGATGTATTATCATTTGTATTTCATCTTGCCAAAGGATGTTTTCCATTGTTGCTGTTATTATCATATAAATTACAACTTCGACTAAAAATGGCAATGGCATGCAGGACTAATAGTGCCATAAAGAAAATTTATTCTGGTACTCTTTAACAATATTGATTTAAAAGAACAATAAAATCTGATTTTTGTCTGCTGCTTCAAAGTATCATTTGATTCATTCTAAATATCATGCAGTCGAAAGTTAAAAACACACAAAAAATGAATGAAGCAAAAGATACAAAGATGCCATCAACAAAACTTCACATCAAGGAGAGCAACAATCACTATCCACTCCTAAGAAAAGAACAGAGTAGTGATTTATTGATCAGTAAACTTCATTATTTTTATTTTCTTTTTAGACACTGGAAAAGCACCAAACTTTACTACTGAATTTCTACAATGACAATGGAAACAAGGCTTCTTCCAAAAGGACTTACACTCGTATAAGGTCATAACTTAATCAGACAGCACATGTAGCTTTAGGGCATCCTGTATTGCATCAGAAAGGCTGTTTGGCTATAACTCTGATCTGACAAGAATGGAATCTGCCTATTCACATTTAAGAAATCACTCTCATGGGTTAGTTTCGCATCAACAGGCTCTGTGACAGATCAAGTGTCATCTGCTTTCCTCACCTGTTTAACTTTATTCAGATTAGGCATCATCTGTCCTTCCCAGCCAGCATTACACTGGCATAAAGCTTAAAGCTCACATAAGCTCTTGCTAATTTGACAGAAATGTGACAGAAATTCAACACTAGATCTGGATCAAAAATTGTACTGCTGAGCAATCCATTCATGTACACACCTAGTATTAATGATCAGAGAACCACATGGCTTCAGATGAAGGTTAGCAGTGGGTGAACTAGGTAAAGTCAAAAAAAAAAAAAAAGAGCTGTAAGGATTTTCATACTCAGAAGGTGGTACCATTGGTAAAACAGTTGAAATGACAGTTACGGGACCATGCAGGAGCTAATAGGAAGAGCTGTATGGTACATGCTGTCAGTCAGCATCAAAGAGAGATGACTCCATGTGTAGAGCACTCGAGAAACAAACAGCAGTTTAGATACAGGAAGTGTTGCTGCTCAAGAGCTCACCCGAGAATCTCCTGAGGTCTGAGTATAGTTTAGCAAACAGCTCCTGCAAGTGCTTCTTTCTACATAGGCATCAGTGGAGATCCAAAGCCTTTCCTCTCAGAGAGAAACAGGCTTCCCTTGGGCAGGACAATCAGGAAAGTAATGGATACTGCAGCAATTCATCTCCTGCATTTAGTGATGCTGAGACATTGGTGTGATAAAAAGGCTTTTACTGTGCTTGTTCTGCAAACCCCAAGAGCTTGACTGACTTGCCCACATTACACGGTGCTGTTCTTGGCTACAAGGGACTTATCAAAGCCCAGATAAAATGAGTACATTAGGGAAGATACAGATGTGGCCCTCTAAGTTCTGGGCACTGGTATCTGACAGTTATCCTCATAACACTCCCAGGATATAGCATCTGAGGCACAGATGGCTCGAAGTTGTATGTTCAAAGATACTTCAGAAATTACCTGTCTCTTTAGACAGGGAGTTTTTGAAGCTCTAGACCTTCAATTTAGATGCCCCGGTCGGTCTCAAAACTTCCTTCTGGCAACTAGACCTTCAAGTTAGATGACACAGTCTCAAATTTCCCTCCAGCTACTACCTTAAAACATGGGATACTTTAAAAGGGGTCCAAGTTTCTCCAAGTTTATATGTACAAAACTGCAAAGATACTGAAGCTGCAATGTAGCTAATTATGAGCTGTTTGGAGTTCTAGTTCAGAACTTGGAAGCTGTGAAGGAAGATTTCCAGATGAAGCTTTTCTTCATCTTGGAGATTTCTAAGGTAGGTGCAATCTTTTTTGTGGACTGGGACTTACAGGTTGCATGAATCTGAGACCAAAGGGATTGATGGTCAAGTCTTTTACATCTCAGCTACAAATCTATATCACTGGACTAAGTTATAGAACAGTTTAGGTTAGAAGGGACCTTTAAAAAAAATCATTTAGTACAAGAAATCACCTTGAAACCAGTGCTGCCAGGTATTTCCTTGAATACCCTTGAACAGAAATGAAAGGCAGCAGCATGGTGATGTAGGAACTCTCAGTTTGAACACAGAGTTAAAAATCTTTGTGCTAAATCAAGCATAGCTGAATTCTGAACACACTTAAATTCCAGGTAAGTGCTGAGCAGCAGGTAAATTAGCCTGCATTGAGCCTTGTACTACAATGACAAGATAGCTTTATTTTTTAAAGAAAGCTCACTATACTTTTCTGAAGAACCTAATTAGAGGTAACAGCATTAGCATCAGATGCATTGGCATGTCTGTGAGAGCCACAGAACCTCACTAAGAGAGCCTTGTATCCAGGACACCAAGTCCTGCTTCACCGCAGGGTAATGCAGTTGCCTGTTTGATTCGAGGGCACTAATAATACCACCTTCTTGTGCTCAGTAGCATGTACACACTGTTTCAGTGTAAATATACCACCATGGGCAGGATAAATTGCACAGGGCAGTCAGTGCCAGAAAGAAGGACACAAAGCTTCCTTAGTCCCAAGCTTTGCCACTCTCTTTGCTGCACTGCTCCCCAGCATGGGAAGGGGGATTGGCTGGGCTTGAAACACAAACTTTCATGTACCTTCTGGTAACAATGCAGGGAGAAGTTAGGAGTGAGCACTGAGGCATGATACAGTTACAAGGGCAAGAGGGAAGCCACAGTGGGATGAGATCCTCGCAGTGGCCCTCTTCTTCCCTTGCTGCTCTACCCAAATCCCAGCAGTAACTAAACCCACAACACAACAGTGCAAAAGAAACATGTCTCTACAGAGAGAACACTGAAGTGAAGCAACATCCCAGCTGCTCATAAACCCAATGTTTGTGTATTTGACTGAATTTAAATAATTCTTATGCGTAGGGGCTTTTGTTCCTTGACACTAGTCCATATATGAAGCTTTCAACAAGTGAAAGTGCTCAGATTTACTGTGCACACAAGACCTTTTCTCTAAACTTGACAGTAAATATTCGGTTTTGTTTTGTTTTCTTGAATAAAAGGGAAGAACTAAGCTCAAGGCTGCGAAGTCAGATTTATTCAGAGAACATATGCAAGGCTGTAATAGGGAAAAAACAACAAAGGAGAGTAAGGGCATATAAAAGAGAGTAAAGAGGAAAGGGTTTTAGTTACCATTTTATATACAGTCAATTTTCCTGCTACAGCCTAGCTGTCCATACAGTCACTTTCTCAGTCTTGCTCAGACACTGTTCACATACACAATCACTGTTAATCCCAACCTTAAATGTCTCCATGAAAGCACAGACAGATGCTTACACATTTGCCAACCTGCTAACCTACTGGCAAAATAGGCACAGAAGTGTGTCGTAAAATGCCTTACAGATTTTGAGGAGCCATTACCTTCATTTCTTAAGACCTCAGCAAACAGGACGATATAAGGAGCAACACTATCCTGCCCTATTTGGGGTGAAAGAAAAGAGGTCAGGTTGTGTCTGTCTGAAAGGCAGGAGAGTATACGTTTATGAAACATTACACATCTCCACGACTGACCAACACTAGGTGGCACTGGTGGCATTCACACACAGTTTTAATCTGCCTTTATTTCTGAAAAGGTACAAACTGATACCTTTCGACTTTCAACAAGCAGGAATGCGGTGGAAAACAACTCAAATATTTCTCTCAGTGGTTTACGAGCCGAAGATTAAGGAAAAAATACCTTTCACCATATTACAGGGGGCTGAAGGAGGACTGACTGACCTTCCCTTTCTCTCTCTGCACTGACTGGGTCTTTAGCTTGTTAACCTCACTTTCCTGGTATTTAATGATTACAAGCCAACTGATAGAAATACTATGTTGCACATAATGATGTCTTCATAACCATTAATTATGCTGCTATATTACATGTGAGAGTTGCCAAAGGGCTGGATTCTGTGATAGTGAACTATCAGTGCTGATTGATGGCATTAATATCTTAAAGTGTAATTAGACATATCCGAAAGTGTTAACTCTAGACAGGGGTTAGCAGCATCACAAATTATCCTCTAAACTGACTTTAGAAACTCCCTAAAGGTTACTTGTCAGTATGTTTACTTGCTCACAAATTCAAGAAAACAAACCAGAATAAAGTAGCAATAAAAGAGAAAGACTTTTCTTGGAGCTCATGAATTGAAACAAATTGAGGCACAGCTTAAAAACCATACAAGATAAATCATTTAGCTGTGACCAAGAGAATCAAAGCATCAACAAGGAACCAGAACTGCCACCAAGTTAGCAAGCTCTGTAATGAAGGTCAACACTTAACCAATCTGGTATTAGATTAAGTTCTTGCTCTAAATTCTAGGGAAAAAACTCAAACAACAAAACACAAACAAGCAAAACCCCCAAACAAACAAGCAAAACCCCCAAACAAACAAGCAAAACCCCCAAACAAAAAACACACACAAAAAACCCCCAACAAAACTAGGGTAATTCATAGAGGGAAGGTGGTTTACTTAATCTAAAGAACTAAGTAACTGAGCCATTTTCATTCTAAATGTGCTAGAAATTGCTCTTTCCAGTCAAAGCACTTGCACAGCAGTACCAGTTTCAGTCCATGAAACCTTTCTTAGCAATGGCAATTTGAGCTCAGTGTTCATCTCTGCGCAACGTGTGGCAACCCATCCCTGGGGTGCTTTGTTTTGCTTCTGTCTTGTAGAGACAACTCAGCCCCAGCATAGTCCCTGCTGCTGCAAGCCTGGTGCTCACATCTCCTAACCTCACTTTTTTTTTTAGACATGAAATGTACAGGTAGAAGAGATGCAGGACAGAAAAACAACTTCAGGAACTTTTCATAAATTCCTGCTGAAATATTCAATTTCCTTTAACATAAAAACTGGATGAAAGTGGCTGTCCCATGACACATCTGAAGGTCCTCCTCTGCCTCTTCCAGACTTAATCAAGCTGGAAATTTTCCTGAGATATTGGCTAAGCTCACAGGTAGGCACTTTTACCTTAAACCCAACCTTTCAGTTATCTTTAATCCTGCACATCCCTGCAAAATCCCAAACTACCCAGTGCTCAGTGAGTTCAGACAGTCAATCCTTCATTTAGAGATGATATTTAATAAAAAAAAAAATTTAAAAAATCACAACTTTGAAATCCTAGAGATCATCTTCCAAAATCTGTTTGAGCCAAAAGAAACAGAGGACTGACACAAACCATTGATTTATAGTTTCCTAGCACATCTGCAAATCAAGATCCTTCATGTGAAAGGTCATCTTATTTTCAAATCTTTCACAGCTCTGTCTGCCAATACTCAGTAACTCTAAAAATGCAGCTAGCCACTTTGAAGACTTCACTGTGTGTGATTTCTAAAATCACCATCATCTCTTCTCAGGTCTTCTCTGCTACCTGTCTTCAAGTTTTCTGTCTTCAACTATCTACTTAACCAGAGAGTGTATAGAGATAAAGCCTGGCTTTTATTGGTGGTATATAGTGGAAATAACACAAGCTGGGACATTTACAATCCTATTTTTTCCACCATAGGAAGGTCAAACACTGAGGCAGCTGTCCAGAGAAGTTGGGGAGCCTCCAGATTTAGAGGTGCTCAAAACTCAATTGGTCAAGGTACTGAACCAAGATCCTGTTCTAGTTGGACTCAGTTTGAGCTAGGGGTTAGAATAAATGGTCCTTAGCAGCCCAAAATTGTCCATAATTCTAAATTTGTGTCACACTTGTTAATAGAAATCAAATTATATGCTGCAGATGTTTTTTTTTTTTTAATTTGCTTTTGTATCTGTTCATAGGCACTGTTTGTCTATAACATTCTGTTCCACTTAAATAAGTATTATTTAAAGAAACAGTAAAAATGTGTCTGACTACCTATTCTCTTCCTACCTCTTTCACTAATGGCCAAAAAAAAAAAAAAAATTATTTCCATGCTACCTAAGGGTATGCTTGGTTATAGCAACAGAATCGATCAATACATTAACTGGAAACCACTGGGAAACTGCATCAGGGTTAGATGCACCATTTATGCTTTTTCTTCAGCAAAAAGTCACACAGCACAATAGGACAGTTCTTGATACAGAAAGGGGCTCCGGAAGTATTGCATATGTCTGCTTTATCACCAGAATGCACCTCAAAACTTCTGTAAGTGCAAATGATTTAATACTGGCGCTCTGGCCAAAATTAAACGTGATTGTTATTGCATATCCTTCCCACCCCAGCCTTTCTCTCTGTAGGGTTTCAGCTAGCAAGATCACTTTCCTACAGTGGAAAGCCTTTTGATTTTTTTCCTTAGACCTTCTATGTGAGGGGAAAAAAACCCCAAAATAACAAAACACAACAACCCAGCAACTGGGAATTTTTTTTTTTTTTTTTTTTTTTTAAAACAGGTAGCATTCCTATGCAAGTGCTCTGACAGAGGCAGGAAGCTGAAGAAGTGTAAACTCCTGGCTACACCTCCCACCTCTCCTGTCCGTTGTTTGGCTATTAGGGAGGCACTGCAGTGTATACCTTGTACCTGTGTATCATGCGTCAAAGTTCACTCAAGTGAACTGTGACTGTCCTAAAGCTGCCTTATGGCAACCTCCAAGGCCTGAAAAGGTCCAAGAACAATGATATTTCAACCATTTCATAAAAAGCACAGAAGCTATTATAAAGACTAAACATGCTGCAGTACAGCTGAGTAGCTCTGTTCTGAAATGTGCTGCTCAAGATTCTCCACCCTTTAGTACGGCTCTTTCAAACACTTCTCTGTCCAGCAATGCAATTCATTTTGCTTCATCTTACATAACGTGACAGAAGTAGAGATGGCAGCTCAGCCCTGGAAACTGAAATTAGTTTTCTGAAAAACATGCCTCAACTGACTTATTATTATGATTATAGATTGTGGAAATTCACTGATTACTGCAAATGAGGAAGATACAGTAAGCTTCCACCAAAGGGATACAGCAGCTATAAACAGGCTGGCACAAGCAAATAAATGCACCCTGAGATTAGCATTTTGAAAGCAATGGAGCAAGGAAGATATGAGAGGGACTAATCATTCACAGAAAACAAACTATTTTCTTTAGGCTGTAATGAGGCATTTGAGGGTGTTTTAAAGTTTCAGATTGTCACTGAGTGAACTATTCTCCTATTAATCTGTTAGAGAATTGGTAAACAGCCACCAAAGGAGAAGCACATGCCTACGGCATTAGAGGGAAAATTGCCTACAGATTACAGTAACAACTATTTTCCAAAGGCTGAAAGAACACCTGAGAATACTACCTCAGCTGATAACTCTATCTCTGCAAAAGAGCAAGCACTCAACAATTATCAACAGCAACATGAATAGCCACATTTTTCTAAGTGCCTCTATAAAAACAACCAGGGACCAGGTTTAAGAGATACAGAACAGCCAGATAGAGAATTACCAAAAAAAAAAAAAAAAGTATTAATTTTGCCTGAGAAATAATAGAAGGAAAAGAAATAGAAGCTTTCTTCATTTTACACAGGACTGCTTTGTGTTTTTGTTATTTTAACTACAGCCCTCTTACATACCTTTCTCCACGTCCAGACACTAGTAGGGGGGGTGCCACTTTGGGGAGGAGGTGGAATCTCCACTGTTATGCAGTTGAATACGGCATGGCGCATCACCCAGACTAGATTATCTACAAGGTGTTTTAATGAGTCTGAATATTTTGTTCTCTCTTTACACCATCTTGCAGATGGTCTCTGCCAACACAACAGCTGGGGGGGGGGAAGTGTTTTCCTGAAAAACACCTTAAAAAACATTGTCTCTGTCCAAAGCATTCACGCAGCTATGAACAGCACTAACTTCACGAGAAGCAGAGAGGGTGGGGGTTTTGAGGTTTTCTTTTAAGACTAGTTATGGAAATTCAGACAAACTGGCTCAAACTATGCACTAGCATAAACTGGTGTGACATTAGCAGGTCCTTTGTCTTCAGCCATGCAAGGGTCAAAGCATAGGCAGGCACATCTGTGAGGGTCTGTGGGTACATATTGGTGGACACATGCCATTGACAACACCTCCCTCATTACTAAAGTGTTTTTAGCCTTAGTTCTCCCTGATATAGTGAGGGGAGACACTACAGCGGGTGCTGGCACCAGGGCAGCAGGCAATGTGTCTTCCAGAAAAACTTCAGAATGACTGCACCTTCCTGGCATGAACCAGTACAGCACCACTGTCTGATGGTAGAATATCAGATACAGGTATTGGGCATCTCCATCCTACCTCCTCTACATTTCAAGCAGCTTTATCATTGGCATCTCTTTTCCTATTAACAGGTCATAAGAGGAAGTAGAAGAGCTACCCTATATGATATGTAAATGATATATCATTTATTCTTTTTTAGGTATCTTTCTCAGTGTATCGTAGAAGCTGTAAGTGCAGATGGTTCCTTAAATGAAAGATATGGGTTTTTTCTCCTGCTGTGCTTTGCTGTTATGACAGTTCAGACCGTCTGCTCCAAGAAAACCCGAGCAGTAAAGACTTTAGATAATCAGAGACCAGGACTATCGTAACTGTGCCCTACACAAGGCAACTCACATAAATATTGCAGGTACACTGGATGGAGTCTACTAAGGGCCCAGTAGAGAAAATAGATTGTTGAAAGGGATTATTTTCTGGACACATATACTGGGGAGAGGGGAAATGGCAGGTGGTTTTTTCCACAAAAAATAATTGATGTCTCTAGACTTTTAACAGCCATTACTAAGACTGTTTACCCAAAATATCTCTTGGTTCATACCTTGTGCCTGAAGTATTTCAAAACAAAAGAGAATAAATTTTTGATGACAGCAAAGACATTAGAGTTCATACAGATTATATTTTAAGATTGGAACAAACAATAGAACAACACAGAGAGATTGCAAAAACATGATGTGCAGTTTAAAGCTCCCTGAATAGAAACATAAATTTAAAGAAATAGCCCACTCTGAGGAAAAGTGACTGAGGAAAGAATGTAGATAGATCCCCACAACTTACAGGTCAGTAGATCTCCATCTACAGAGGAAGGAAGATTTATGGGAATTGTAAATTGGGCAGGTGGAGGATTCTATATTTATACTGGATGCTGAAACTCCTAATGCAGAATAAATGAGTGGCAATGTGAAATAGTTGGAAAATATCAAACAGTGGGTAAAGGGATAATCAAAAGTGCCAGCAGAACTCTTAAGAAGTGCCTTTATGTGAGCAATCAGTTTCTACTTTTACTTTAAGGTATATTGTTCATGGAAGACAAGTCAAATGTACCCAGAACCTTATCTAGAACTGATAAGCATGAGTAGAAAAAGGACTTCCATCTGCAGTTAGAGGTGTGAAAATTAAATACTTTGAGATATGAGAGAAGTGCAGACAACACAGATCAAAGTTTTAATGACATTTTAAAAAAAATTAAAAAAAATAGTAGAGACCTTTCTAATTTATGTGAACTATTTTTTTCAAGTGCTGCTCAATGGTTTAATACTAGAAAACACACTTTGAAAACGTGATTATATCAAATACTTCATCTAGATCTTTAAACAGAGCCAAGGTTCATCAAAAAACAATATCCTCACACTGTGACAGTAAGGATCTGAACAAATATCCAAAGTTTGCATAGATTAATTTATTTATTCAAAAAACCAAGACAAACCACAAAACATGTTAGATTCTGGAAGAGAGTTCTTCCAGGTACAAAGAAGGGTAACTGAAAGGAATGCAGGGATGGTGAAGCTGCTTTATTAGAGAAGACTAAAAAGGTGGAAACTTCAGTTTGAATTAAAAAGTAAAAAGACCAGAGGGAATAAGATTAAGGTCCATTAAATCATGCAGGCAGTGGATAAGATGAATACAGAACCATTGTTCATGGGTTCCTGCAATACTAGGATTAGGGAGCACTTGGGCAAGATCTAAAAATTCACTTAAGATTTTAAAAGTACTTCCTTACACAGCAGGGAGTCAACCTCTAGTGCTTGCTGTCAGAGAAGGCTACAGAAGCTGCAGGGGTTCAAAGGGGGTTTAAACAAACCACAGGTCATAAACAGATTTTAATCTGTCCATAAACAGATTTAAAAAGAAAGAAAAAAGAAAGAAAGACCCAGGATGTACCCTCTAACACACAGAACAGTCCTGGAGGCTTGGGCAATATGAGGCAAGGGAACTCCTGCAAGGATTGACCAGTCTCTTGCCTTCCCCCCCAAATATCCACTCTATTGCCACTGTCAGAGAAGGGGGTCTGGGCAGGACAGACCACTGGTCTGACTAAATGGGGCTTCTCCTACATTGTTAAATGTCACAGTCCTGATGTATTCTATGTGAACTGGTTCTTCTAATAACAGATAAATGCAATTAGGGAAACAACCAATCAACACCTTTATGTTTCTACCTCTTTCTCTTCTCATCTGTTATTCCTTCCTCTGCTGTTTTTTTTAAGATAACAGTTGTTATATTAAAGACTCATATTTATAAGTGCAAACACTGACAACTACTTCTGATTATCAAATAATGTTGTTTGGAGTTGTAAATACATCTGAGATCCACTTCTCGTCCCCAGTCTCCTCCATCATTCAAAACCACAGTCTCTCATATGACAAAGGAAGTGCTATGAAGAGCCACTAAACCAGGAGAGCTTTCCATTGAATCTTATCTTCTCTTTACTCAGAGACCCTCACTTGCAGAGACACATTAAGGTGCAATTTTTCAGCCCTGAAATGCAGCCAGCTGAGAGGCAGACTGCTGCAAGTGTTTAATAGTTCCCAGCAGCGCTAATCAGTAGGTAAGGACAGGAGGTTAAGAAGGATACTATGTCAGAATAAAATGAACAACTGCATTTCAAAGGTCTTATATTTCTTCAGAGCAGTCAGGGAAAAGACAAAAAAAAAAAAAAAGAGAAACATAAAAAGCAAGCACTGGAGAAGGCAATCAGAACAGGTACTGAATGTGTGATGGAATTAGAGAGGTAAAAGATGAGAAGAATTTTGGCAACTTGAGTTCTGCTGAAAGGAGGAAAACTTTGGCTGTAGAGCCCTTTAACCTGTGCCACATGTCAACAGTTTGGTTTACAGAAAATTTTCTTCATAATTTAACAATTAATCCTTGATGAGACCCCATCAAGGCAGATGGCTTTTTAAGATGTGGTATAGAAAAGAGTTGTTCTGTGGTAAGAGCAACAATCCGTGAAACCATTATACATTTCCCAACCCACCTTATGTGATTTTTTTAGCAAGACTGCTTTTCTGTATAATTCTGGCTTTTATCTTCTGGTTCTTTCCCTCAGTTTTTTTTTTTTTTTCCAGCAAAACAGTTTTTTTCAGGAAGGCAAAATGAGTCAGAATAAGAGATACAAAACACTTCAAGATAAAGAATTAGAGAATGTGTAGTCCCAGGAAGTTTGGAAAAAAAAATTTGTAGATTCTGTGTAAGAAAAAGCAACACAAGCTAGACATGAATCCTCATTTCCCTAATGTGGGCATATACCATAAATCCAGATCACTAAAATGCCAAACTCTGCTCTGTGCCAAGCCATCTGTGCAGATACGCATGTATTCCTGCAGGAGGTTCCCTATTCCTTATCTTTCTCTTTTAGCTATCATGGCCATGTGCACATCTTACTTGACAATGAGAATTGCAGCCAGTACACAGCTTCCTGCTTTGGAGATATCAGCAAAGCTATCCAAGGGGACTTAGATTAAAAAAATAATTGAATAAGTTAATCATATTTGAATACCTCAAGTGACAGAAACAAAGCTTTTCTATTTCATTGGAAGGAATGTTATCTACTACTCTTAGTGTTTATCATTAGCTCTCTGTGAGAAATCCCTTAGGTCTGTATCTACCTAAAGGCATGTGTCAGGACAGCTAGACATTGCCTGCAGCATCACTGTCATGGAGTCCGGTAGCTTTTAATACAGATCATCCTTATATTGGCTTTCCCAGATCAGGATGTAAAAAGAATTAATAATGCCCAATAGGCAGAGCAATTATACATGGAGCCAGTTCATGTTACATAAGCCATGATGGAGTTTAGGATTTCTGAATCTGGTTGACTTCAAGTTGCTTCTTGTTCTCTGGAGAGCTATTTACACAGGGCAGGGTTTGGCTGCCAGGGTGGGTCTGCATCTGATGTCTTTCACTGACAGTGGCTGGGCCAGGCACCTGTTACTTTTGCCAATGTGCAAAAACACTGCCTGCTCAGCTGCCCATAAGGAACAGAATACATGGGGGGTTTATGTTTACTGTTCTCCTCTTACAGGACAAGAGCTTGGGAGATGTTAAGCATATCTGAGCTCTGAATATAGCAGAACTGCTGCACTTCAGTTCTCCATGCTAACTGTTGTCCTGAGTCTCTTTAGGTATGTCTATTATCCCAGGAACAAAGCAAATTCCACATGGCATTTCCTGTGCCTGAAGGGATACTGGGTTCTCTGCCTTGCATACGTTCATCTTGAACCATATGTTTATCTCAAGGGTCCATGAAGATACCAAGTAATTAGTGCTAGTTTTGAAAGCATAAGGTCTGGAATCTGCTCTGATGTAATTGATATATACTGTATAAAAGGCCCAGTTACTGGTCTGTTTAATGTAAGAGTATGCTGTGTTTACTTAACAGACTTTTAAAGCAGAGCAAGTAGGGTACATGAAATGGTTACACGTTAATCAATTTATTTCCTCCTAATCCCAGTTTACAATCAAAGATTTTGAAGTCACAATGTAAATGTAAAGGTCCTCCTGCCATTGAAAGCCAAAATTGTTTAAGAACTTTGGAGGTAAAAAAAGCCCCACATGGTTCATTTTTCATTTTCCTGGAAATCTGGGCGAGATTGATCCCTGTTGATGCATGCAGGCTGATTAAGCTAAGAGAGAAAGGACTCTGAGGAGCATGAAGTTGCTCCCACTCATGCTGTCTGGAACAAGAGACCTGAGTAATGGGGGAAACTGTGCAACAGCATTTCAGTCTTCAACTTCTTACATCCCAGTTTAAGTCTCACTTTTATTGGAGGACCCACAACTCCTACGGATAATCTGTCACATACACTTTTCTCTGATAGTGAAGGGACTACAACCTTTCTGCTAGTGAAAGGTCTATCCACCTGCAGCGGAGGCTTACTGACCCCTTTTGTATAGTATTCTGAGGGAAGGAGTAGTTTCCTCTTCCTTTGTCTTTTATTTCTTTTAAATCCTGGGTAATTTCAATGGCATAATTTATATGGTAGCCCTGCAAACACTTGTATTAGCAACAACAGAAGGTGGAGCTGGGGAGAATCAGCAAGGGAAGAAAATGTCTTGCCTAAAGGCATCCATAAAAAACCAAATATTTAGTGAACACAGAAAAATGAAAGTTGTATAAACATATTGGAAAACTATGATACCATTAAATAAGTAGCAGTAGTCATGCCACCTTCCTTAAATGGTCTTTCCTAGTTTGACAAAAGAATGTTCAAATACAATACATCCATATTATTCATTTTAAAAGAAATAAAAATATACTGTCCTCTGATCATTGATCACGGAGAGTTTGTAATGAGTGCAGTGGATAGGGTGAGCTATCCCCTAATTCATACCAAGCAAATTAATTCCTGAAACTGGAAAATGCAGCAAGCTTTGGTGAGGAGTTGGGCTAATCCGCTTGGCATGTTGCTATGCTAATCCAGCTGTGCTGCTCCTGTCTCTAACCAGCAATCTCTGCCCTGTTTTGCTCTGCACAAAGATACCAGCTTGCTCAGAGTGAGCTCAGGATTACTTCATCATATTCCATTACACAGCTGGAAAGATGCCTCCCATCTCACCCATAAGTTATACTATGCCACTGGGTTTATCAGAAGCTGAGAAGACAGACAGTTTCTTCATCCTTTTCATGCATTTCTCCCTGCTAACCAGTCCACTGGGAGTCTCAACAACCTTGGCAGTCTATGGGTCAGTATGGATTAGTTGCTAGTGAACAGGTATCTCCTGCCTGCATCTCTGAAGGATTAGGGAGTGGTGTACAAAGATTTTCCCTCTGCATCTCTCTAGGGGTTACAGGGAAGTCAGATGAGTACATATAAGTGTATGTATCCCTCCAGTCTAATCGATTTTCTTTGTTAGAGACACAGAAGTTAGATAATCTAAGTGGCACAGACTCCAGCACTGACAGCTGGTCACCTCCCAGCTTCCCTCTTCAACCCCCAAACACATCAGAGCAACCAAACATTATGCAAAGAGCTTCCTCCATCAAGAAATATGTAATACAGTGATTTATTTCCAAACTGGTACAGTGCCTAGGATCTAGCCTAAGGTTAGTCCACCTAGATGACTTTAAGACCTTTATGCCTTTTCCCTCTCCTCTCTCCTCTGTGCATTTCAGTTTCTGCCTGGCCCTGCTTGGAATGCATGAGCATAGGCAGCATGCATAGTGATGCAGCCCAGGGCTAAAGTAGGACAGGCACAACCAGAACTGAGCTTCCTTTCAGAGCAAGGTACGAGACCTGCAGAGGTACCCTGTCAGATTTGAAAGTATAGAGCATCACTGTAATCACAACAGAAATACTTGGTACGAAAAAATATTTCGGGCTTTCGGTTTAAAAAAAATATATATAAAGTTGGCTTAACAGCTGGATGCTGCTTAGTATTTCCCCAGACTTCTAGTTTCTGGTCTCCAGCTTGATTTGCTGAGATTGCTTCAGATTCCCCATTTAGATTACAGAAATGCCGAGTCAGGACTGCAACATAAACAGAAGATTCAGGCGTTTTATAGCATTATTATACAACACATTTAGAGGAGTCTGGAAGACTGACTGACTTTAGATTTCTTGTTTACATGCTATTGAACAGAAAGTGGTATTGAGGATATAATTGCTTTAATTGCAACTTTCCTCCTCTTGCGATTCTAGGCAAGGACCAAACTTCAGAAACGTGAGGTTCCTTACTAAGTTTCCTCAGCAAAATTAGAAAACATGATTCCTATGAGAACTTAACATATGCTGTCCATAAATATTAATGGAAATTTGGTTTTAGCATTAGTCAGCTGCTGTCTCTATTAAGCCCTTACGTGGTCCCCAAAGTAAAGAATCACAATATGGAAATTTTGGTCCTCAAAATAAAGAATCATGGATAACACAAGATAATACAGGGATGAGCTAAAGCCAACAAAAGATGAATCATCTCCTGACCAGAGGGATGGGAGAGGGGAAAGTGTAATCACCTGAAGGTAATGTACAACTACTTAGCATGGTAAAAAGAATAAAATTTTAAAAAGAAAAAAAATATCATCACACTCCTAGGAAGACACCTACCATGATAATGTCTGAACATCTTTGTTTAATGAACTAGACACTAATCAGAGCATGAGCAGAAAAGCATTACTTATTTAACTGAAAAGCAACCAATTAACAAGTTTTGTGCCACTTTTCTTTGTGGTAACCTGTATAAAGCCTACAACCCCTCTGCAGGTGGCTGTTGGCTTTGCAAACTGTCCCCTGGCACCCCCTTTTGTGCAGAACTACATTAAAGGTCAGAAGGTGGATCTCAACTCTGTGCTTACTGGTTCCTGTGTACCAGGCAATAAACTGAACCCCAACTGATGGGCAGTACTTGCTGAAATAATGTCTGGTCTTGATCACCCAGAAGGATTTTTTTACCACTGGGAGAAAGTAATTTTCATCGCTTTCTTTCGAGCCTATTAAGATTCAGGGGTTGTGTTTGCCATGTGGCTTTGGACACGTTGTATAGTTTGAGAGTAACCGATGAAATTACTTGAGTAAGTTCTCTGTGGAGTAGCAACTTTATAATCTTTTTGAAGAGCTCCTTGCTTCTGATGCTTTTATATTAATTTGGGCTGGCAGATTATTAAAGAAGAAGAGTTACTGATCTGAGAAGAATTTTTCCTGTTAACTGTGCTTTTCATTTTACTTTTGGCTTTCCATCAGCAAACACACCCCAAAACAGTAGTTTGTCACCTTTATGTAGTTCATATGAGAGTTGTTCTTTGGGAAAAAAAATCAAAGCAAGAGGAAACATTAAGAAGATTTAACCTCAGATCAATCATACACATTTCTAAGGGATTTGACACATAAGCCACAACCACTTCTGTCTGATGGGCTCCATGCTGATCCGGTTCCTTGTGTCAGAGCAAACTGCAAGCTTTTTCCTGTGGCTGCAGACTCATGGTTCCAAGAGCAACCATGGAAGGGCTGTACAGGTTTTCCTGTGCCAGTGGGAGGCACATGAGATTTCTGCATATACCTTATATTGCACCCAGAGAAACTAAAGACAGCATATTAAGGGAAATAATATTGAATATCTGTTACACTATTTTTGTGTCTCAAGGATATTTATGAAGGGATTATTATTTTCATCCCTGCCTCTCCTCTGCATACTGCATGCCTGTGCTCCATATCTCCAGTCAAGTACTTGCTTTGTTTTTTCAGTAGACTTTTACTTAGAGACTTCTGCAATTCTTTTCAGTTTAGTTGAGATGGTACATGCTATTCTAAAAGATCAATTGAAATACAATTAAAAAAAAAAATCTCAACATCCTGTTAGACTGTGGAATAGTCTCCTGGGGATGTGGTGGAAATTTGCTTGCAACATATAAAACTGCTGAAAAAAAACCCCAAACACTAGAAGTTAGAGTAAAGGACAAATGAGATTCCGCCCCCCCCTCCCCGGCCCAGGGACAGAGCCAGGATTTAGAAGACATCATAGGTCAATGCAGGGAATTCTGAATTTTTTTTCTTTTGATTTTTTTTTTTGTTTTCCCCCCACCTCTAACTCTGCAAACAAGGAAGGAACAGTGTTAATAAAAAGAAAAGAAAACAAAAAACCCCATCACACTGAAAAATCACTTATTTTAGTAAATACATTGTTCCATACTTTAATTAAAACTACATTTCAGTACATTTCTGCGATGTGTTCTAAGTCACCTTTGTTATGGTTTATTTACTTTAAGTGTACACTTTGAAGTGGATACTCTCCAGATTTTAAGCAACATATACCAGATTTTCTAACACTTACACCTTGTTTCACATGTCTAATTTCGGAAAGTTGTGTGAATGCGCATACTCTTTCTGAGCTGGTAAGAGTTAGATCCTTCCCTGATTTAGTTATTACTTCTCTCTGTCCCTCCATCCACAAACTACAATAGAAGTTTCCACAAGCAAAACCCATGTTGCAAGTTGACACTTGCAACTTGACAATCCTAAAGAACATGCCATAGCATCTGTCCACCAAATTAAACTCTGAGGATACCATTTCCTTCCACTTCTTCATATAAATCCCAATGGAAAAACAGCCATGAAATAGTCCTGTCCTGTACGCTCAAAGGAAGTTACTTCTATGCTGTCTTAAGGTAAAGGCAGAGTAAGAGTCTATTTAAGTGCAAGTGGATACTTACAAAAGTTATGGCATTCCTTTGGCTTTCAGCTGCATTGATTGATGTATAGCAGAGAAAAATCAAAATGTGTCTTTGGAGGATGAAAAGCTAAGACATTTTTTGTTGCATCACAAGTACGCTATAGTCCACTGACCACTGCAGGACTGACAGTTGGACTGTCCAGCATTTAGGCCTGCAAGAATGGAAGCAGTAGGTGAATAGGAACATAGATCCCAGCCTATCCAGTATTTGGGGCTTTAACACAGTGAACTAAACCAAGATTTTTCAAATGCAGATGACAATAGCTAGCTCCATAAAAGGACTTGCATCTCATTTTCTAGCTGATTTCAGATTGTGCTTGTCTTTAATCGTGGGTGGAAGGGTATCTGAGCCTCTGGGGAAATAAGATAAATAAATACATTTTTTTTAAAAGAGAGAGCACAGATATGTAGGTGCTTAGTTCTGGGCATCTAAAGATCACCAAAATGTAACAGCTGGGATACACAGATTTATTCTTTTAAAAGATGGCTGAAAGGGACATCTCTTTGCATTTCCCTGTTGTTTCAATTTCAAGAGCTTATCATTGCATGAATTTCTTTCTGGGATAATCAGTGACTGTCATGAATATCTGTAATGAACTTCCAGATCCCTTGGATAAATTCAAGGAGCATTGGATCAGTCCCAAAAGTGCAACACATCTGTTAATAACCGATCTCCTGTACATCTGGAACTGACAAATCTGCACAAGTGGTAGGTCACAAACTCCCCATCCCCTATCTAGGGATAATTTTAAGGATTTGGATCACTCTTTTCAAACCTGAACTCTATATTCAGTTTGCTTTCAAGCTCGCTACTGTATCTGGTTTTCCTGGGGGCTTTTGTTTTTATTTTCATTTGACTTCAACAGATGTTATTTACTGCTATTTCCCCCTACTTTCAAGAGTATTTATCATTGAGATGTATTTTCATTTTAGTGCACAAATACATGAAATCCAGGCATGAAGCCTGACCAAAACAGCTGGAAAGTGACACTGAAATTAAGGCTATAGAGCTGCTTCTCTAATCTGCTGAGCAGTTTATATAAATGCAGTTTAAATAAAATGAGTCTGCAAACAGAAAAGCTTAAAGGATATTAAATCCTGGCTTTATAAATGATGGCCAAGCTAGCAGGAACCACCCCATAGTGTGTAATCTTTTTCTTTCATATAACAAGGTTATCTGGCCTCACAAGCTTCTTAGGGCAAACTTAATTAAAGTCAATGAAGAGAAAATGCAGAAGGGGAAAGGGTAGCTGGTTTGATTTCAGAAATGAGGTATCTTAAAGTCTGTATTTCTATGGACTAGAGGTATGTCTTCCCAGTCTTACTGGGACACAGATTAATTTTGTATTGCTTTTTCCTATGATACATGTGCGTGCACGCACACACACAGTGAGCAGGAAGGAAGTGGTGGAGGTGAGTGAACATTTCCCTTTTCCTGGGGGATAACAGCTCACTGAACAATAAAGGTATTCCCAAGGACAGAATATGCTACACAGGTTGGCAATGAGTTTGTCAGAGTTCCTAACATTTCTATGCAGGTGTAAGCCATTGATTTAATAAAATATCAATATCTGTTTCCATTGTTCTATCATGCAGCAAAAATCTTTATGTGATCTAAATTAAACACTTCTGCAATGGGCTGGAGACTGCATGTTGTTTCTTGCCCTGGTGGAAAAGCTCTGTGCCATCCCATCTGCTGTTCCAAATGCCAAATCTCAGAAATACCACTGAATGGGAGGGCTGTTGTAAAAAAAAGTGCTTGCTATTTTATCCGAGTTTCTGTTTAGCCTGGTAAAACACCCCCTATCAGTTTGTATCACTGAGCTGTTGCTGAGCTACAGGCCCAAGTCTAATCTCAGATTGATGAAATGCATCCAACATGACATTTGACTCAATCTACTCATGAATAATAATAATAATAATACTGTACATTTATATAATCCTTTTCAGCAAGGGCTCTCCCAAAAGGCCTTTTTGACCTCCAATTTATCTATTGTGACTGTCACTGAATTAAAGGCAAGCATAACGTTCTCTTCTCCACTATGACACGGGGCATGGCAATGAGAGACAAATTACATTTATGATGAGATTCCAGTCATCTTAGTTATGTGATGCTCAATAATCCGTCACAGCAGAGACCACCTCTAATATTATTAGTGTCTCAATCAGACAGCTGTCAACTGTATACAAAGATATCTGCCCAATAAGTACTACCCCCTTTTTTCCAAACCTGGAACTTCCAACCCCCGAATAATTACACAGACCTTAGCTTGACAATATTTACTCCAGAAAGGCAATACTTTTAAGTGCAGGATTTTATCATTCACTGTTGACTAAGACCAGAAGTTTCATAAAAGTTGAAAAAAAGAGGTTTGTGGATTTACTGTGGATTTAAGGTGTTTTTGCCTTAGTTAGGAAAATACTTAATTAAAATACCTTAATTAAGAAAACACCCTAATTAAGAAAATGCAGAAACATTGACATTTACCCCTGTGACACTGTCACATCATAAAGGTTGTGCAGGTCAAATCAAAATAGGACTTTCTTCTGCTTGTAGTCCGGATTTTTTTTCCGGTTTGGCTTGTGAGGGTAGATTTTCAAAGGCATCTAGGCATCAAACAATGCAGATAGGGATTTTCAGATTCATGTGCTGTGCCCATTGCAGCTGTTGAAGCCTAAATCCCATGAATAAAATTGCCTTTGATAAATCATGAAGGCTGGCTTTAACAATCTGCCAACGCAGAGCATCTATCTACATCTCTAAGAAACTCTCTAAGATATTTTCTCCCTCTTCCTACTGAAAGCAGAGGTACAATTCCTGTTGCCTTCTAAAAGAACAGTTTAGCCAATGTGGCATTTTTACTTCTGTGTAAAACTTTCTCTTTCATTCAATACTATGAGTGCAGTGTCACATTTTTTAAACAATCTTCAATTAATTAGGTTACTTCAAAATAGCTTTATGATTCACAGACTATGCCAAAGACAGCTGATGACAAACTTTACAAGAATATATTGAACACGCAGTAACAGAAAGAGAACACACTGACTCAAGCACTTGAAATCTTCAGTTTATGAGGAATCCAATCAAATTCCTGTTCTGAATTCGGAAGAACAAGGTATGAACCTTGCAGGGAAAACTCGGGTGTTTTAGCTATTCTGGCATTTTTTTGTGATATCTTATTTTATTGTAAAATTTTAAGAAGCTTCTTGTTAACCCAGCTTATCTCTATTGCCAAGATTATGCCCATAAAGCCATTACTTAGCACCTTGTTCTTGCAAAGAAGCCAGTGCAATCAGCAATTACCAAAAGTAAACAGGATGCTGATCTTATCATACATTATGAATTGAATCAATACTGTAAGAGAAGCCAAGAAAAAAAGTCCAGTGAACCAGTGATTTTTATCTACACATGCTGGCATGTTCTGTTCTTTGTTTTTCTCACCTGCTGTTGTCCTTGTCCCCACATTCATACCTGCAACATTTGCCATTTCTGTCTGGTGTCAGCATACCACCACCTGAACAGTCAGATACGTATTTGCTATACAGAGACAGCAGTTTTCAAATCTGTGCTTAGATTAAGGCCCCAAGTGGGGTTAAAAATCTCAACTCTCTCAGAAGTGTTTCAACTCTAACAGCAGACATCCCATAAAATCTTAGAGTAACAAATTTAAATACATAGTATATGCTGGTTTTGCAATTTGGCATCTGACAGCAAGCTAAAACCAAGAGGTTAAGTCAACGGTTCTGATCTTGTAACCTAAGTCTCAGGTATTCATTACTTCATCTGGAGGAAGGTAGGAATTACATAAAAAAATAAAGCACTCTCTAATAAAAACAGTAAGTGTTCAGAGCTCCATTCAAGACAGAAGGAATTTTGATAGTTCTGGTTTTATGGACTGTAGACTAGGGTAGCAAAAGTATGTTGATTTTCTTACAGGGCATAGAAATAAAGTGAAATGAAAGCAGATGGATCTGCCCTAGCAGTGAACCATTGGATACAATACTTTGCTTCAGTGAGTATCCAAATTATTTTCAGGTAGTTTGGCACATAGGTAATTTATGTGCTTCGTTCTCTGCCTGCTATTTAGAAGCTGTTTCTCAAGTAGGGATTGTTCTCTGAACTGTTCACCTTTGCATGCACTATTTCACTCTTAACTCTTCTAATATCCTTCTTAAGGTTAACTTAGTGAATTGAATTCAATATACTTTTTTTTGTTGCACTCTGACACTCTACCTGTGGTTGGGGTCAAGCTAAAAACTGCAAGGGTGCTTTTAGGTGACTGCTTGCTTGATGACTGCATGTGTCATGCAACAGAGGCTGTCCCAGACATGATATGTTTGCTGTCATGGACCAGAAGAAACTATTAGGGCACAGTGTTCCTGCAAAGGGCAACGCTATCAAGTAAATATTTTTGACCAATTCTATAAATTGTTTTTTAGAGACTTCAAATACATAATCTGACTTGTAGATACAGTACATTTAATTTAATATTTTGGAGTATAAACCATAAATTGTCTCATATGAGCTGCATCCAAAGACTTAGTTAAAATACAGCTTGGGTACCCCAATTTCCTAATCCCACAAACAGCAAAACAAAATGTTCATTTGGCTGAGAAATATCCCACTCTCAGCTCATATCTAAATGAGCTGAAGATTAGGGTGATTGAGACATGAGTAGGTCATAATGAGGAGACAACGATGGTCTCCTAGAGGTCCACTGTCTCCACTGCAGGATCGAATTGAGCTCAACGTGTCACTGAACCTCTTCTAGCCTCAGCAGTCCCCTGGCTCACTTCCTAATCATATACAGAGCAGTTGAAACACACCCAGCATCCCCGTAACAGCACTGCTGTTAGCCCCGGTATAGGAGCTGTGCTTGAAGTGCTTGAGCTACACGTGATACAATATATGGATATTCAAGAAATACAGATGGAGTCCAAGAATGATGAAACTCCCTGGGGATAAGCAGCCCTGGTTTCTACAAAGATTCTTACTTTTCTAATCCTCATTGAGACATATAAAGATCTGACAATATTTTTATCCTGGTAACAGTTCTCCCCTTCTTTTGGTGAGGGAGTCTAGGATAGAGAAATTTTACTGTTCTTATTAATAACAGAGAAGGCAGCTGGAAAAAACAAATCCACAATGTGACTTTAGCACCTGGAAATCAATGCTGAATTAAGTATCCAGGCTCTGTATACAAAAACACTCAATCACTTCAGGAGAGCACGATACACATGTGCCTCAATGCTATAACCAAGTTAAAAAAAAAAAAAAAGCAGCAAACAAAATGCAAAATACTTGGTGCACACAAATGCCACCCGCCCCTCCCCTCCCCCACCCCCGTATTCAAACAATCCAAATATGTATAACAGCAGCATCATTATAAGGAATTTCTAGATATCACCACCATACCTATCTGGTCTGAGCTACAAATATACACTAACTTATCTTTTCAGAGATTCCTAAACCTTTCAGAATCATCTGAAAGGCTACAGAGCTGACATGAGTAGATTTACAGAAGAGGATAAATCTTGGCAAAACACTGCATAGTAGTTCAATTATCCTGCTTCAGGGAAATCTAATTTAATTGCTGGAATGCAATCACTTCCGATAAGGTTTGATACTAACATCATTATCTGTCTCTAAATGTATCTTCACCAGATGTTCTTTCTAAAGCAACTAAATAAAATTGATAGCCATCCACTTCAAATAGCAAACTATTTGTTGCTACTATAACTTGCAAAGCATCTAGTCAGAGGTCAGTAAATAATTTGATTATGAAAAATAGATATTGTAGCTTCCTCTAAAAAAAATAATTCCCCCGGTATTTATTGTTGCAGCGTTCATTTTCTAGATAATTCTCCTGGCACAGTTCTTAATTACTGTGTGGCCCACTTCCTACAGACTACTCTGCTATGCCATTTCCTGGCTGGTGAGATGGAAGACCACCATGTCATCTCATGGGTGTTTTAATGAATTATGTAAAAATTTGGATGTTGCAAAACTGCTTTCCCACATTTCCCTAATGTTTGAACAAATTTCAATAAATGCAGCTGAATACATTTTTAATTTGTTCTACTTGCCCAAAGACACCTTAAAGACAAACAATATATAGATCCTACAGTTCTTTTACACTGCAGGATTGTGACATTAGGTACAACTAGAACCCATGAAGACACAGGTAAACGTAAAGCCAAGTATGTAAGGCATCAGTTAGAGTAGGGTCACAGGGGCACCACAGCCCTAGTTAACTGCAAAGATATACACAGGTATCTGCAGCCACAACACAGCCCTCATTGCTGGCAGCAACAGTCTTATCTTCTTACCAGATTCAAAATCTCTGTACACGTTGAGCTGCAAGCACAATGCTTGAGAAAGTATCCTTTGTGTAAGAAACATGCCCATTCCTTCCATATCCTTCGGTTGATGAGAATATTAGTGATACAAACCTATTACTATAACAGTATTCCTCCAGCTTATGACCTGTATCTCACAAGCCTTACCTTGTAGCGCTCTGTGGCAAAGAGACTAGACTGTGAGGTTTAAGCAAATGATTTATTTGAAATCTAATACACCACTAATGCAGGTTTTTATGGATACAGTGGAAGAATGCACTATTACAACCTAAAAGCAAGAATACGCTATAACAAATTAGAAACCATGCGAAATATTATACATGTGTTAGTTAATCACCCATGTTTGCAAACTTACAGCATGCTAGATATTCACTTACCACTCCAGGTAAAGGCTCTCAATCTTGGAAAAGTCACCTTGGCCAATGTTTTGACCAAGGGAGAAGGGTCTCCATACAAGTGAACATTGGAGAGGCGACTCCCAAAATCCAAACTAAACCTTAGCACTTTTATACCCTGTTTTAGTAACTCATTATACAGTTTGAATACACAAGGCTGTGGCTGAAACCCTCCAGTTGGTTGTGGCAAAACTATGCCGGATTGGATTATGCTGCCTGGAGACACAAACATCAGCTGAAGCCACCACTGAAGTTCTCCAGCCCCTACTTTCTCAGGAAGCTAAACAGTAGTTTGAATTGAGACTCCGGACATAACATTTGTTGAGGAATTTCAAGGCTCAGCTCATGTTTTGGTTTTTTGTGTGGTGCAGCATTGCCCTGTTTGGCCTGGGGCTTATGGACAACTCAAGGCTGAGCCATCTACACAGCTCCCTGTGTCATCCCTACATAGACAGGCAAATCAAGGCTGAGTCACCTGCATGCACCAGATGACACTGAAACTTGCTTATGAAGTATGAACCAGAAAAGCCATACATCCTCACACAAATTATCAGCTTCATCTTCAGAGCTTGAGGTACCTTACTGTCATGTTTAGGCAGAATGTTCATGAGGACTGCAAGTTTCCAGCTTTACAGGATATCACAATCTCAAGGAAAGTTAAGTGCGATTCACTTGGATCGCTTCTCATTTTCAAACCAGACATCAGAAAGAGCATTTTACATTGCCTTGGTTGAAGACAAGGTGTTAAGCTAAATAGCTATTCAGTCAGACACAAGACAGTCATATTTATGGTGTTACATGCTTGAATGTTCTCTGATATTTAAGAAAACTAGTACTCAGGAGTTTCTCAGTTGCAGCATGGTGGCATTTGGAACGTATGAAAGCAAGGGATGCAATGCAGTCCCGATGCTGACACTATTCTGAAGCTGTTTCTACTGTACAATTCATTGACAAATTCTACAACAAGTAATTTGTATTTATGAAACCACAGAATAGACCCAAGTGGTTTTTTGAGATGTTAAGCCTATCTAGTGTAATCACACTATAGTGAATTTATCTATTGTTAGCATTAGCACTGAGAATTTAAAACTTGAATAGTTTTGTTAGAGGGAAATTTATATATGTAAATTTAAACAGCAGAAATCCCCAGACTATAAGTATTGAATTTTTCTTCATTTGTATGGTAAAAACCTTAAAATAATTAATCTTTTGTAGGGGCACAGTTTAGCAAGACGTGCCATTTTGAAAATAGACCTTTAAGCTTTGTAAGCCTGCAAAATTTGCAAATAGATGAAAACCAAGCCATAGTAAATGAGATAAGACAATAAAGTATGTACTCTTTAACTAATTGTAGATGTAATGCCTAAAGATCTTGTGAAATACCTTCTGTTATGCTAGGTATTAATATAACCTAGCTGAGTTGTGAGCATGGTTTCTCTGAAGAACTAAATAGATTTTCTACGACATTACTGTAAAAACCTCTGGAGAGGCCCTGTGGATAATGATAAATATTGAATTAATTTCCATAGTATTAAACTACACTGAAACATTTGACTCCTAGTTTTATTACCTGTTTTGTTCCCACAACCCCACTAAACAATCTTTATGTGAGTCCTGTATCCTCATCTGAGATATCAGATCACACACCATAACTATCCTTCTTCCGAACTGCCTTTGGCTTTTGAGGTAACAGGGTTTTTTGTGAATCCTTGGACAAAGCAAGAATGAGCTGTTGGGGGTGGAAGGAAGAAAGCCCAGACTGGCAGATTTCCACATCTCCGATTAAAATGCACAGTGAAGACTATTAGAAAGTAAACATCTTCCAAGTCTTGCTATGGTTTAAGAAAAAGCCTGTGCTATCTTGGATACCACTATCTAGAAGCCCTTGAGGGTCTTGACTATAATACAGTCTTCCTGTACTCCAAAGAAAGTTTCATTTGTCTCCCAGAGGACTTCCTGATCAGTCATCAGCATCATTTGATCTGACAGCAGCCAAAACACGCTTCAGAACAAGATACTTTACTTACAGACAGCTGTACCTGAGCAACAAATACATGAGCATATTTGTACTCTAGAGAAATGAAGATGTGCATGCAAAGAACTACAGTCAGAAACATACTGGTACACAAATACAGAAGGAGATTAGAGAAGGATTCCTACCTTATGCTTCTGTGGCTCATAATAGTCTTACTCCAATTCCTATTCCCCTTTACAGCAGGGACCTACAGAGCGTGCAGATGAAACTGAAGAGGTGTGGGAAAGCAGAGCAGATACAGAGGCAAGGCTGTGGTTCCCGTTTCTGAAAAGTCACACACACCAAGACTGGCACTGGAAGTAATGAATCCACTACTTGGACAGTGCTGTCTGCTGTTGCCTATAATCCTCCAAGATGATGTAGAGATTCACCAGCTCCAGGAAGACCAAGTACGCACACAAGTCTACTCATCTGTGGTTGCAAGTTTAACCCCAGTTAAAAAGCTTCCAGGCCCTCAGCAACAATAAGCTTCAACCTGAACTGGAGCTTAGTTTTCCAAGTGTTTTATTTTACCTCACAATCTAGAAATTCCCCCACCTCTTATGTGGCATGAATATTTTCAGCACAAGTCCTGCTTTTCTTTATCATGTCTGAATCTGTAGCAGTAGAAATAACAAATATGAACAGGGGAAGCTCTGGAAAAGCATTTGTCATGTTGTTTAGAGCTTATCATCCTCAGAAGGAAACTAGGACAGGTTGCTGACATGAAAGAACAACAATTATCCTTTCAGAAAGCCTCTTACCTTACACCACGTTAACAGGAATTGTTAGATTATCAGGGAGTATTAATTAATCCCCATTGGTACTACATATCCTATTCCCCAAAAGACAGGACATACTCTTTAGAAAAGATTTTGCAAGCACAACTAGTGTAGAGCACAGTGAAAGAAATAGGTACAAAAAGGTATAAGAACTTTGACTGCAAAATGGATCCAGTCAAAGCAGCTGAGACAAGGTTCAAGTTCTCAAGAATTTCCTTTCCTTCTATCCAGATCTGCACCCAAAGACAGGAACAGTTTTGTGGCTCTTAAAATGGACTCAAGATAATTGACTACTTTTTAGTTTGCATACTCTTAAAACCTTATTTATTTTTGCAGTGTTAATAGCCAAATTACTAATCCAGACTGCCACAGTAGCCCATGAGTGAGCTGAACTGAACAAAGATTAGGCAAACTTCTTTCTGTTCTACTAATTTTCTCAAAATAGGTCATCAAGATTGTACCTGACTGTCTAAGGCACTCAGTCTCTTTAGGCTAGTCACTTATCAGAAGACATCCAAAATAAGATACACATTTTCTGTTCTGGATTTAACCTGAAAGAAAGATTTATTTCCAATTTTTGATTCTTAAGAATAGCCAAAACTAAAAATAGAAAACAGAAGGGCAAGAGTAGAGTTGGTTTTGTTTGTTTGTTTTGAAACAGAAAGATGAAGCTTCAAATAGTCTTGAGTGAAAGATACAGTCAACTTTAAAATCTAAACAAATTTTAAGAAATAAAACTGAGATTGTCTATGTATAGGACAACACCTGAAAGTAGGTTTCTTAGTGCAATTTCTTTATAGGGGTGATCTGGATTATCAGCTCATTTAATATTACTATATGTTGATTTCTATTTTAATTGCCAAAAAAAAGCAATGCTTTAGAAATGATGCTTCATGTTTGTATTCATAAGCGTATTAAAAATTATCTTAACACTAATATGATAGAAATTAAACATATTGTCATAAACATATTGGTCTTAATATATCAGGCAACCCTCTTGTATCACAGTTCTGGTTCCACCAAGTATTTGAAGCCATCGTTGACAAAGTGAGGTTTTGTCATTATTCCTGTCCAAACTAAAGAACGTACATAGATGTGATCAGTAGAATAACCTCTAAACCAGAAGATCTCAGTCTGGTGTGCAAGCTACCTGCAATTTGTAAAGTATCAGAAAGTATCTTAAATTATGGGGGGAAGGGGGGGATGGAAAAAATGTATTCCTAGACATTAAATGAAGGAAAGAATTTAAATGGAGGGGAAAATGCAAGTGCTGGGTGACTAAAAGTTTGTCTAATTTTTATTTGACTGTGAACATAACCGTGTCAAGCCATACACAACATTGTCAACAGTAAGAACAGTTAATTGTTTGATCTTGTGTCAGTGCAAGTGCAACCTTGACTTTCTGATGTTTTCCAGCAGGACTTACCTATCCAGGTTGCAGCATAATCTTTATTACTGCCAAAGGCTTTAATAATTAGTGAAACATAAACCCCAGGTATCCCACAAAGCTGTAGAATCACTTTTTAAAACAGAACAAATCTAATTTATGTCAGAAAGTTGTATTTCATAATCTAAGGGATCATAAAAGTCTAAGCAAACATTGACAAGAAAACACTAAGACTGGTGTTTGCTTTTAGCCTAGTTTGATCAAGCTCAGTTTCTGCATACAAGTTTGTGTGTGCTTTTATCTGCCTCTCTCATCCAACTAAATAACTTCTAAGCTGATTTCAGCAACCTTGGACAGAGAGTAAAGGTCTTTGAAGTAGGTCTGAACATTCTGGATGTCAAATTTTCTACAAAATTACTGGAAACATGTAGCTAAGTAGAGATGAAAGGCCATCCATTGCCTGCACTGAGTGTTACAGAATGACCTCAATTCATATAAAGCCTCAGGGAATTTACTGAGGATAGAGAAGTGCTGAGTGTCCCAACATGAGAAAAGTTTCCATCTGCACTCAAATCTTTATTAACCATGGCATAAAGAATCCTACCATGGGAGTCCAAGCCACTGGGAACCAGAATTCATTACTGCCACTGTCCACCAAACAGCTTTCTCAGTTCTGTTCAGGTGTGTTAACAACCTACATGAGTAATAATATCTCCCCACAAAAGAGCCCTTTCTCTGCCATATAAAACCATTAAACTTTGGGTTGGTGTCTCAAAAAAAAAAAAAAAAAAAAAATTAAAATCCTGTAGAGTCTGTTTGATCTCATCATATAATCACTTATTATGGTGCAAGCACTGTTTTGTTTCTGAATGTAAATGCTGGAAGCTGAGAATGCATGTCACATCTCATACAAGGAAGCTGAAAACCACATACATACTGGTATTCATCTTCATGCATTGCACTTTCAGCTGACTCTAAGTCATCCTGCTCTGTGCTTAGTATGAATCCATGAAGAGGAGCCAAGACAAACTTAACAGCTTTTATTTATTTATTTCTGTCTTTTATTTCTTTATAATAAAAAGAGAGCTAAGGAAGGCTTAAACCCCAACACACATTAGAATTGCTCAGACTCCTATGCAACTGCCAGCAGCACCAGCTAATTCATCAGCTACAATGCAGACGTACAGTTCTCTTTATGCTAGAACACCCTCTGCACGAGATAGAGGAAGATATGAACATATTGCCTCTAAGAAACCTATGTATTCAAAGTCTTCAGGCTATTTCTCGCTCTCACAGAAGCAGGAGAAAAAAGTGCCCTGACTTCTTTTAGTTTATTATTTTTTTCCTGTACTTCCTAATCTTCCTGACTAGTTAACTAAAATGTAACACAAAATACAACTTGTAAAAGACATGAGACATGGTGTCCACAGAGAGGAGAGTGGATGCAGAAATGCCTGCAGAGGATGTTGGATGCTGGGAGAATGAAAAGAAAAGGATTTCAGTCAAGCATTTTATTAACTGCTGCTTTTTTCCTTATCTCTGATTACACTTGCATTATTTTTTTTAGAACTTGCTTGGCCTTCACCTACTCTACAGCTTAGATGCTGAAGTGAATAAGGATAACATGCAGATCTAAATCAGTGATTTGTTGTCTAGCATTTCCTTGGGATATTAAGATGTATTGGCTACCACTTCCTTCAGCTGACATATCTGTCAGAGTATAAGAAGTACTTCAGTAAAAGTTCTCATTTTCAAGCCTCCTGGAATCTATTGTTCTGTTTACTAACTTTATCAATGATCTGGATGAGGGGATTGAGAGCACCCTAAGTAAACCTGCAGACAGAACCAAGCTGGTCAGGAGTGTTGATCTGCTTGAGGGTAGGGATGCTCTACAGAAATATCTAGATAGGCTGGATTGATGGGCCAAGGCTCAACAAGGCCAAGTGTCCAGTCCTGCACTTGGGTTGCAACCCCAAGCAACACAACAGGCTTGGGAAGGGTGCCCATCAGAAAAGCATCTGAGGGTGTTGGTCAAGAGCTGGCTGTATAGAGCCAGAAGTGTGCTCAGGTGGCCGAGAAGGACAACAGCATCCTGGCCAGTGTCAGAAATAGTATGGCCAGCAGAACTAGGGCAGTGACTGTCCCCTTGCACTTGGCACTTGAGGCACACCTCAAATACTGTGTTCACTTTTGGGCCTCTCAGTACAAGGAAGACACTGAGGTGCTGGAGTGTGTCCAAAGAAGGGAAACAGAGCTGGTGCAGGGCATATAGCACAGGATTTGCCGAGGGAACTGCAGCTGTTTAGCCTGGAAAAAAGGAGGCTCAGGGGAGACCTTATCACCCTCTAGAACTACCTGAAAGGAGGTCATAGCAAGGTGGCTGTCAGTCTCCTCTCCTAGGTAACAAGTGATAGGACAAGAGGAAACAGCCTCAAGTTGCAGTAGGGGAGATTTAGACTGGACATTAGAAAAAAAAATTCTTCACTGAAAGGGTTGTCAAGCACTGGAACAGGCTACCCCGAGAAGTGGTTAAGTCACCGTCCCTACAGGTATTTAAAAGACAGGTAGATGAAGTGCATAGGAACGTGGTTTACTGACGGACTTGGCAGTGTTATGTTAGCAGCTGAACTTCGTGATCTTAAGGGTCTTTTCCAACCTAAATGATTCTATGATTACCAAAGAGCCAACTCTAAGCGAGATCACTATATAGGCCTGTAGCATAAGAGCACCTTGATCTTCCCTCTAAGTACAGACTTGCAAAATTGATCCTACACCTTACTACCATCCTTTGAACTGCCCTTCAGTCCCATGTTTCTCTCCATAGTGTCAGCATAAAACTGTGGGAATGAAAAGTCTTCTTTTGTCTAAATCCAGCTGTGCCTTGTGCAACAGAAATACTGAGCCCTGCACTATGCACCTGTTAATCACCTACAGCAATGAACATCTATTTTCACTCTCCTGACAGTAAAGGAGGCAAAACAATCTGAAGAGAAAATATTCCCATAACTTAAAAAGTATACTGTCTGCCCCATTGTCCTCACTTTGTCTTCCTCCCCCAGGGACATTTAACTACCGAACAGTGGCCTTACCATTAGTCTCTTAATATCTTACCTATATTGGCTACTGACAAACTTTTTGCTGCTTGTACTTTCTTATCACTGTTATGCTGCCACTGCTTGTTAATGTTCAGTGAAATCTAGAGACACCAGTCAGCAGTGCTCAAGAGCACTGAGCACAATGAGCGATTAACTCAGGGCACAGATGGTAGTGGACATTAAGTAAAAACTTAGGCCTTTTTTTTAATGGAAAGATGGTCATTTGTTAGTATGTGATTACAGTATCTGCTAGCTCTTGGAAACAAAGAGCTTCTTCCTGCAAGTAACATCAGTGAAATAAATGAAAGAAAGAAAACAACTGACCCTACTTGATGAAAACAGGGCCTTCGCGACAAAATCTGAAAGTCAAAACAATCAATAGCTCTAGCAAAATATTTTTGACAACTTTGTATTTCTGAGTAAGGTGTTTTTAACCCCTTCTCACCAGGCATCATTCTTGGATGATTTAAGTAGCTCTGGACAACTGCCTAAAGTTAACACCAAATTTATCCCTTCTGGCTTCAACCAGAATTTCTATCAGTACCCCTTGTTTGCCCTGCTTCATTTAATGTACTCTCACAGCTTACAGCCCTGCTCCTTACCACAATTCTTTTTCCTCACTGCAAACTTTTTCTCCAAAGCCAATACCTTTTGAGCACCTATTTCTTACTTCAACTCTGTAGGTGGAACAAGGGTAACATTCACACACTCAGTTACATAAAGGAGAAATAACATGTTCTTCCATTTCCACATCACAGTCCACGTGCTTCCCTTGATACATTCTGACCACATGGACAGGATAAGAATAAAGTAAGCATGGAGGGTAACATTTGGAAACTGACAATTAATAAGGAATTTATGAAGTAATGTGTCATAATGCTACCTACAACTTTTTTAAAAGCTTGCTTATAAATTGAAAGAATAATAACAGAAAGTGTGATTAGTACCAAATACTGACATCCTGCACACTGGGAAAGAAGGATTATATCACACTAGAAAGAGCCAGAGGATTCAGCAGTTAGACTTCTTAGTTCTGAAAGTTACTATCAGAAGTTTTGAAAGTAAAAAAAACCTAGTTGAGAGTTGAAGCTCTGCTGTCTATTTAACGAATGATCAAGATCTCTCACATCATCTTGCATACCTATTTGGAAGAAAGTGGAGGATCTACTTCGGTTTCTCCATAGGACTTACCACATTTGGGGGGAGGGTCAGCAGAAGATTCCGAGGGAAAATGTGAGTCCTGAGTATATGGCCATCCTAAAACAAGTCAGGAGAACAATAACATTACTAATTTTTCACAATTTTTTTCTACACATACTAATTAAAGACTCTATAAGAGCCTAAATACTACATTACAACATCTCAATTCCCCTTTATTATAGAATGCTCTGATTTAAATAAATATATAGAAAAAAAACCAGAGATGTCAACTCAAGCATAAAACTATCTGTGACTGTGCTCTCGCCTGCTGTTTGCCAAACAAAGCTGTTAAAAACCATATGCCTATAAAAAGAGCCAGAAAAGCCATCATATTATTCAAAACCCCTTGTTGGAAACAACTAGAACCAGTTTAAGTCTATGACAGAAATAAAAGGCTAAGTTACCTGATTGCAGAGCTAAACAAAGACAACACTAGAAAGGAGCAACAAGGCTTCAGACTCATGACTAGATAAAAAAAAAAAGAGTGCCAGAGAACCAAACTTATGAAGGCTTATCTGCATTTCTAATTTGGAACTGATGGCTTTAATTTGGTTGTTAAGGCTGGGAAATCCATGAGTTCAGACAAAAAATTCTCTACATCTGTGCCCTGCTTCTGGATTAGGAAATTGATTAATGGGCTTGAAACACAGCTAAGGCTATCACAGCTGCAGAATAAAAATAAAGTATGCTAGTTAGCAGCTTTTATCTTCTAAAAAGGCAGGACAAATAATAGAGCTTCAACTACACACCAGAAGGCCTTTCACATTGGAGTACTGCTGGCTCACTTCTATGGTAGTATGAACCCAAACTGCAGCATGTAGAACAAGTTGCAGTAAGCTGATGAAGGCGGCAAATAGCAGGACTAGAAAACTCCAGGCTATTTCCCTTCTTCCCAAACATTACTTTAAGAAAGCACCACAGCATGACATATAACTCCCCTTGCTACCTACTTTAATTTATATTCAAAGAACATTAAGCAAGTAAGGCAGGGTAATGTTGCTCACCCAGCAGAAACTATGTAACGATGAACAGAGAAGATCTATTCATCCTCTCTTCCAAAAAAAAAAAAAAAAAAAATCAGAGGTTGTCAAAGAAAACTAGCAGGTGACAAGTTCAGAATGTGTATTATGTTTGTCATGTAATGCCTAGGGAATCTCCTTGGCACAGAATGCTATCGATTTCAATAATTACCTGGGTTCAAAAAGCAATTTGGCAAAAAAAAAGAAGAGGGAAAAGAATAAGATTCCTCATTTTTACCATGTTAATGCCACTTAGAAAACTCAGTTTTGTAGAGCTGAACTAAATGACTTTAAGTGGCTTTCTTAAGCACCACTGCTTAAAATAAAGAGCTTATATTTTAGAATCAGTAAAGGATATTTTTTGTCTCTGGTATTATTACAAACTGTATTGTAGCAATATGTTATTTACTCATACAGTGACTTCACTCACTCTCTTAATGGCATTAAGATCACAACTGCAAACCTGAATTTTATCCATTTGTCTTATCTGGGCTCTTCTTTCCTTGCTACTACCCCTGTCTCAAAAAATAGTGGCTTGTACACCTGTGTGCAGCCTAAAATTAATAAATTTTCTTTCAGGCTAAGAGCTCATTTGTCTTCTGTTGAAATCTTGTCCATTGCTCTCATGAAGAGTTACCCTGAACAAATAGCACTGGTGATGTCCTCTCGTCCAGGTTGTTCACGGTCAGTGTTTGCAAATTTGTAGAAGTCAATGTAAGGCAGCATAATGCATTTCAGATGTATATGGCTTTTTGCTGCTTCTCCCAATCCAGGCAGCTCTGCATGTTGCTTTTGTGATCTCAAAACTTTGAGCTTTACTTCTCTTTCTACCCACATCTGCTTTCTGGACTTTCTGCAGTGACTCAAGTGTCTGAACATTGTTCTCTCAGTTCTGCCCTTGTGATTGCCCTTTTTGTCAAATCTCCACACTTTCTTGTAGGTTAATTCTGGTTTTCCCTAGCCTTTTGACATTCTCCCTTACACCCCATCATAAGCTCTGATCAGGATCTCATGTAGCCCCTTGCAAGTTGACAAATTGGCCCTTTAACCTCAGAGCAGACACACATTTTTCTGTATGTTCCTTTTCTGCTCTGTTTAAAAGCTGTATCTCACATGTTTCACTTTCACCTGGAATGCAAGACTCACTCCTCAAATTTCTGCAATGTGGAATATCATAGTTAGTCATCTCTGATTGAGTTAACAGTAAGATATTAAAAGTAACCTATTGTCATAAAAATGAGGCTACATTCTGTCTGCTTCCTTGCAAGTGGCTCCCTCTGCTCTCAGTGCTATTTGAGCACATTCCCATCACCATCCACATTTTCAGGGTATTTCAGAGGGGTACATCGTTGCCAGTGGTTCCTCAGCTCAGTAATATCAGTGTTCAACAATCATCAAGAATCAAGCAAGTTAGCAGAGATACATTTATTTCAGGGTGCAATCTCTGACTACTTAATTACATGTCTTTAGACCATGCAATTGCCTCTTACCACCAAGACATCTTAAACATATTATTACAGAAGTGAAAAAAAGTAGGCAGTCCACAGATTTGTGAGATGAAAAAGGATTTGTAAGGGACTATATGAAAGAGAAAACATGAAAAACAGGTTAGGTTCAGAAGGGAGCAATAACCTGAAAAAAGGAGAGGAAAAAGTGTAAAGAAGAGGCTCACTTAGTTTTGTTTCATTGCTCCTAATATACCATGGACCATTCAAAAAAAAAGTCATGAAGTCTAAGTAAAGCATTGTCCCTACAACAAGTATCAGTCTTATGAGGAAGATTTTTTTTTTTTTCCCCCTTCATAACCCAAGAAGGATCAAGAAGAGTCTCTTCACATCCCCTGGACACCAGCATGAATTCCAGCTGATAAAATTAATTTGACCTAATGGTGTGAAATCAAAGTAATACTTTATGTTACAACCCTTATAACTAACAAAAATTAGGTCACTTGAGTTATGTTCCCTATGCTAGGTAATACTGATGTGTTAGTGAAAGAGAATTACCGAGACCAGCAAAAATAGGAGGATTTTAAACCAATAAAAAAAAAGGACTCACATAGTATTAAGGCCAGAGATTGTACTGAAATTTTGGTCTGGCTATGGATGTAATTTCTTGCATTACCTACTGTGTGTGTCTGATTGAGCATCACCAGCTCTCCCAGATTTGTACAGCCAAGTGATTTGAGTCTCTGGGGTAGGAGTTCTTCAGCTTAACTGACAATGTTAAGCTCTGTGCTTTTCCCTCGTAGCTCCAATGTGATAATTAATGTTATGTTTCCTATCATTTGTCCAGCCAACACAACAATTAATTACTTATATTTCGGTCTTAAGACCAAGCTTACTTTCTCTTTTCCTAGTATCATTCTATATCCCACTAGCCTGTCAGAATTTCCCTACTCAGTTTGGCACCTTTATTTAACAAACGGTAAACACACTGAAGGATGGGATGACCTTAAGACATGACTGAACTCAGTATTCAGCCCATAAGAAATGTGGGTGTATGGATACACTGATGGATTTAAAAAGCTTGGAAGTATTTCATTTAGATGCGGACAGCATAAAGTCATTGTTTTGGGAAAAAAAAATCCAGTACTATTATCAAAAGAAGAAGAAAGCAAAAAGAAGAAGCAGCTCTCTTATTTTTCCTCACTGTCTAACTTGAATCTTATTCATCTGAATACTGTTTTGATTTGAAGTTGATATAAACCGAAGGAAAATGCTTAAACAAAATTAATTTTCCCTTTATCTATTGCATTAAAAATAAGTAGGATGCAGCTGAACAAAATGTTTCTTTTTGAGCCAAAGTAATCTCTGGTGTTCTTCTCTCTGTCTCTCCTTCACAGCTTCATGTGTCAGCTACAGAGGTTTTAGCAGTGCAGCACCAAACCAATCCCTCTATTCATCCAGCATTACTTGGCTGTGCCCCTACCCTAGGCACTGGCCAGTTTCCTTTACCAGACTGCCAGGGTAGCTGGTGGGCCTGGCCCCAGGGAATCCTCTCCCTTCCAGGCCTGCTGCAGAGGCCATCTTGGGCCAGATTTGGTGTGGTGAGGGGGAACAGGAAGACAGAAGGGAGGAATGGGAGCCATTTTTTCAACAGCAAAGCAGAAGCAGAACTGTTGTTAGCTGCTAACTTCAGCCCCCATTTATGTGCCCTTGGCTTCTGAGAGAATCATAGAATGGTTTGGGTTGTAAGGGACCCTCAAAGTTCATCTAGTCTAACCCTCCTGCAGTGAGTAGGGACAGCTGTAACTGGATCAGGTTGCTCAGAGCTCTGTCCAACCTGATCCTGAATGTTTCCAGGCAACCTGTGCCAGTTTTTCACCATCCTCATTGTGAAAAATATCCTACTTATATTTAGTCTAAATATACCCTCTTTTAGTTTAAAACCATTTCCCCTTGTCCCGTCACAACAGGCCTTGCTAAAGACCGTTCCCATCTTTCTTATAACCCCCCTTTAAGAACTGAAAGGCTGCAATAAGGTCTCCCCTTACTGAGAACGGGGATGAAAGTTTCGCTTGCCCCTTGTAAGAGTCCTTCATCAGGCTTGTCTTCTCCAGGACACAGAGAGTGAGGAGGGATTGTACTGGATGGTACAAGCACTCTCATGGCCCTGTCTTTTGGCTAGGGAGCAACAAGTTCACAACCTGAAACTTGCCACTCAAATCCTTCTGTACTGAAAACACAGCCATTTTCCAAAACATCATCTTTGAGACAATAGGTAATTCTTCTGGATTATCAAAATCTAGTTTTCACCACCTGGAGTTTTTTATACTACATCACGTTACCTGTTTTTTTAAAACTAGCATGTTTTTAAAAAAACATGTTAAAACCCAACTTCTTCTAAAGTCACCATCATTGTTCAAGATATGTTTTCTTTAGGAAATTTAATCAGGTTCTGTTCACAACATAGAGGAACAAATTCACTGCTTCTGCAGTGCTGAGATGCAAACTCTTCTGTGCATAAAATACAAAGAAGGAAGAATTGCGTATCAAATTGCAACTAGATAAGGAATTTTATGTGATGAGAAGAGTGAGAGAATTTGGTGGATCATTGGATTTTAACATCGCTACTTTTATGGAAAATGGCACAGAGGCCTTTCATAACCATGAGCATTCAATGCTCATTTGAGCAATCATACCTCTCACAGCATGCTTATTTCCTGACATTTATGCTACTAGCGCTCTCTCAGCAGCCCCCTCATTACAAATCTCTAATGCCACTTCTTGTGTCATTTAATTTTCCTGTGAAGGTCTTCTACTCACTGCCTTGCCACACTGTTTTGCTGACAGTTTCTGATGAAACTGCAGCCACGATTATTGAACACAGGAGGAACTGGAGAGAGGGAAAACATTTAGTCCTTGGAAACTTCACTGAAATTTTCCATCCCACAAAGGAGGACATTTTGATAAAGTGCATCCTCAGAAAAAAATGCCTTAAGTGAGTTGAGGTGCTGTACTCTGACAAATAAAAGCCTTTAAGTTGTATTTTGGAATACAAAATGCTGTAATTCACATTTCAGGATACAGTGGTTGAAAATTTTCTATACATGAATAGCAATCCCTGTTAGTACTTGACCCCTGGAAAGGTCATTAAGTGGTAGTCTCCAAATGAAGCCAGGATGCTATAAGCAGTTTCTTGGCCAAGTTGATAGAAAAGATAACTTTCAGCTCTTGGCTACTCTTTTTTCTTTTTTTCCCTTTCCCCAATTGATACTGCAACTGTGAAGATTTTTTTGAGAATGTGGCACTAATCAAAAGAATGAAACCATGAGGATGGAAATGGTGAATAACAATCTAGCAGCAGAAAATAGAAAACTCAAAGTGCAACAGGAAACAAATGGACTTCAGGGGAAAAAAATTATATATATATATATTTTAAGAGTCATACAGAAGCCTGATGAGGAAAAGAGTTAATTAGTAGATAAGGGAGGAATTTTGCAAAACTGCTTTGAAGAATGGAAAACTTCAACAGAAGCATTAGAGATAAACAGACCACAGCCCCTGTGAAAGGTGAAATGGCAAAGCCCCTGGAGATGTCGGACGCTGAGAGGCTCTTACTGTAGAGCTGATACCAACAAACTGTCAGCCTGGGCGGTGCAGCTTTGCTGCATAAAGATGCAGCTTCTGAAAGAGCTGTCTTAGTGATGCAGGGCGTGGAGATGGTGCTGTAACAAATTCAGCATGTTGTTTGCAATGTCCGGTAAAATCCATTAGCAAACTTTACTGCTGACTTTTAAAGAGGTTTCTATCCTCCCTAACTCTTTCCATGAACACCTGCCCCCCAACAGGCAATTTTGTATATCAGCAGGTCAGTTTTGTTGGCAAGGTGATGCAACAGACAAATCTGTTCATTAACCTGGTGTGCCCCATAAAAAAAACATGTTGGTGATAATCCACAGGTCACATGCATGTTTGTGCTGGGGGGCAACAGGGGGACAGGTAAATGAGAGTGATGCCCCAGGACAATTTCATGCAAGCAATTGAGTTATTTTTGCCTCAAACAACTTTCTGTGTGAAAGCCCCACAACATTCACCTTTACCTGCCCTACAGGAAAGAAGAATCTTAGAGGAAAAAAAAAAAAAAAAGAGAAAAAAACCCCAACCAACCAAATCTGCCATCCCGTCGTTGTCCTCCCAGAACATATTACTATTCAATACAGAAATTCACCATGTAGGGTACACAGATTTTTTTTCCTGGCCTCCAAGACAGCTGTCATTAGCAGCCCGAGCAGAAGCAGTGCAGGAAATTCGTGAGGGCGGCCCCCTCCCAGCCCCCAGCCCCCAGCCCCCAGCCCACCTCCCTCTTTCCGGCTGCGGCTGCGAGCCCGGGCGGGACTGACCAGCGGGGGGAGCTCCGAGCACGCCGCTCGCCGCCGCCACCGCCCGCTGGGGCCGCTGCGGTTTTAGCAGGGATAAGAAAATTTGGGGGACAATAAGGTCGACATCATCCCTTCCCTCCACAACTTATTGCAGGTCTGCTGTTCTTACAACCGAATTCATCGGCTTCCCAACGAAACTGGCCGGTCAGACCTGAACCTAGAAAAATGCAGGAAGAAAACCCAGCAAATCTATCATCTAAATATTGCAGGATATCTTTTAAAATAGCAAAGCAATAGCACAATATAATTTCATTAGCAACTGGAGATCAGAGGCATCCTGGCTTGTTTCCAAGTACTGCCTGGCTGTAGAAATGAAATATTTACAGAATTGATCGGCCTGCTATTGTCTCCAGTTCTGCAACAAACCCTTCTCTCCACCTTCTTCCCGAAACCCACAGAAGAAATACCTGGGTACACATCCAACGAGGCCCCAGAAACAAGCCCTTCTACTTTCAGCAAGCTTTTTTTAATTTGTTTGTTTGTTTGTTTGTTTAATGTGAAAGGTCGAATATACTGCTTGCAAGGTGCTGTAGACAATTTCCTGTTGTGCCTCTGTAAAACCCACGCAGATTCTAGTTAAGTGACCGCATCACTTACTGTTTGACACCTTTTTTTTTTTTTTTTCCCTTTTGTTAAACAGTATTTCCTGTTCCACAGTAATTCGGGTTCTCTCACTGAGCTCATCTCCTCGGTCATTTAATACTAAACGAGCACACCATCTTTTTTTCCCCCACATCTTCTTCATTGAAGAGGTAGCTACGCTTCTATGCCCCTCTCACAAAGCCAGACTCCTGCCTCAGGCACCTTCCTTGCAACCAAGCCTATGCTTGCGTCATTGCTCCCCACCCCCCTCGGCCTTTCTCCTGCTGCCTGACCTTTGCTGGTAGGCACAGCTGCTTGCCCTGATTTATTATTCCCTCACTAGCTGTGCTCGCTCTGGCATATGGGGTCCCACCACAGAGGGGAGGCTGTGGCACTAAACTTCAGCTAGGAAGATGACATCTAGCAGAAGCCCCGTGCCTTAAAGTGCGGTGCTTGCAGGCACATCTTTCTGCTACCATCTGATGCTGCATCCCTAGCTGGGCTCCCAGCTTGGTGATGCTCTTCTTCATACAACCAGGTGCAGTATTCTTACGTTACAGTTCTCAAAGACACCAGAAGACACTTCTCCATTTAAACTAATAGAAAAACTGTTCTGTGGATGACTGAGGGACTATGACCTCTTCTTAATTACTTCAGGAACACTTCTTTGCTTCCTTAGACATGCACTTTAAAAGGTCCTCTGATTGTAAGGGGATACTTAAAGGCTATTGAATGTCTATTTGAATATCTCATTAGACTGGAGATGTGAGCTCAAGCCTGTTCTTGTTGAACAGGTGTACAGCTCATAGCAGTGCTAATGGGTGCTTTTGTTAGCAACCAAGGAAAAATGATGAGGCTGACCTGGCCTGGTTGTACTTTAGGGGTGCAGCTGCAGCATTTTCACATGGCAAATGAAGACAGTCTCTTAGTTATAAAGAAGCATTCATTTAGGGCTCAAGAGACTAGTTTCCACACTCCTTTCTTGGACAAGCACTGGATCATCTGTTCAGTATCTTTTCCCATCTGAAGAGTCTTCCAGAGAAAATAAAAAAATAAAACCCAAAACAACAACATACAAATTAGAAAAGATTCAAAAGACAAGATGTGCAAAGAAATGTTTGATGAACTGGGTGGCTTTGATCTAGAGAAAATTAAGAGAAAACTTCCAAGGATCTTCCTTAACAGACTTAAGCCTCTCTAAACAAGAATTCCAGAGTGATGATTCAGGCCACCACTCAGACATGACTTGGACATGATGTTAATCATGCAGAGGACTCCCCGACCCTCTACCTTATTCCCAGTCTCCTTTCATTTTACATACAGATTAATGTACAGGCACTAGAGATGTTCAGCAGATGACCCACTAATTTCCTCCTTGTCCACATTGTTACCCTATTACTATGCTATCTGTTCTTCCACTTAGTTTTAAGCCTGTGTCCAGATTGCTGCAAAGAGGAGGAAAATAACCTGTTCTCCATGTCTCTGGTGGATAGAAGAAGAACTGACTTAATTGCAATAAGACAGACATAGGTTAGGCATTCTGAAAAACATTCTAATACTTAAGAGCAGGACAACATGAGAATAGTTCATTTAAGGAGACTATGGAGTCTCCATACTTAGATGTATTTTGAAGCAAGCTATACAAAAATCTGTAGGATTGAGAGTTCCCACACTTTGCCTTAGGCTCAGGATGATGCCTAGGAAAATTGCAAGGCTCCTATATGCTGTGCTCACTGAGAGGCAAGGTAAGGAAGAAAATATCTTTGTCAAAAAGGGAAGCACTGTGTAAATGGTGCTATTGTCACACTAAAGAGGAGAATTCAATTTACAGCACTGTCATTCTAGTATTTATCAAGAACATTGAGTTTGCTTAAATACATAATGTCTAGCATAGTAATTCCCTCGATTTATAAATTAGCTGGTTGAAATGCTGGTGCTTTCACATCTGCGTCTGAAATTGATTTTCACCCTGACAGATAGGACTAGAGCTCTACAGTAACTTCTCTTTCACCTTTGTTTGATATTTTTATAAAATATTTTAAAAGAAAAGATATATTATAGGCAATAATGAATGAAAGTAAAAGGAGAAAAAAGGCTTCTGTAAGTCAGGAAATCATGTCTCTTTAACTATGAGAGATGAAAGGAAATAAGTGATAGTTTTTAATTGTAACAAACAATAAAAAAATGAGAACATGTAATAAAAATGAAAACTTGCAATACAAATAAAAAAAAAATCCGTGAGAGATGAAATTTCATTCTGTAAATCTGTACGGCAATATTTACAGTTTCTGTTCTGAGATTTCTTCTTTTGCAACCATCTAGTAAGCACAAAATGTAATTCTGGATTAAGATGTGATACAATGATATTGGGAATACGAAGGAGAAGCAGCGGTGCATTTCAAACCAAAGAGTGGTGAACAAGTCTTTATTGAGAAGCAAAGAATTGTTGACCTTCTGTTTTGCTGCAGCATGTGGAATTCAATCCAACCAGATGATCCTATCTGAACTTAGAACTAGTTTCTTCTAGATGACTATCTGTGCAAGTATCCGAATATGCCTCTGAAGTGCTTGAAGATGAAATACACATAATGGGAGGTGATTCTAAATTGCTTGGACTCTGTGTGAGCCAACTCTTTCCTTCAAAACTTATTTCCTGGAGGGATTCCAGATTTACTTTCAATTAAAATGAGAACAAACCAACTCTTACTGTACTTGTTCTTTAGAGACTCATCTTCTTCCTCAAACTGCAGCTCTTGAGCATGTGACTTTGTTTTAAAAAAATGAAACACTTTTAGGCCATCTGCATTTTTCTGCATAGCAAGCAGCCTTATGTAATCCTGTTCTGCTGACCTCTCTCCTGCTGCAAGGCCGGTCTGCGCAGCCATTGCGTTAGGAGGAAACGGCAAGAGGCCTTTTGGAATACTCTCTCTCCCAGAACAGTCATAAATCAGCCTCCCAACTCCTACACTTCTGGGCACTGCATCCATTGTTGTGTCTGACATAAGGCCATCCCCTGGGTTTTAAAGCACATGTCCTGCTCTTGCCTTCTCAGTGGAGGATTTGTGGGAGGGGATGAGAAATTCCAGAATCTGAATGCCTTCGGAAATCAGCGTCATTCAGTGTTGGTGATGTGTCCCCTTGGCTTATCAGATGAGCAGCCCATTGCATGTCATCCTAAACTTTACCACAATTAGTCACAAAGCTAATCCAGAAGAACTGGGAGAAGGGTAGTGGCTGCATTGTTTGAAAGCCAGCTAAATGAGAACAGACCTACTACCAAGGAACAGCTACAGTCACGTCCTTCAGTATGAACTATATTGTGAAACAAGGCTGACCCAGCCTTACAACTATTAATTTCCTGTCTTGTTGATAATCAACTTCAGTACCCTGCTTAAGAACTGAGAGGCCAGAATGAATCTCCCCATACCTTCTCAACCTTTTTACCATTTTCCTACAGGAATCCTTTCTGGATTGATTAAAGTTGAGAATATATCAAAATAAAGATGTTATTACTTTATAATACATACTTTATATTGTTATATTGCAATGCTACAATACTATATTCAAACTTGATACAGTGTTTTCTTGGATACTTCTTCAATAATGCCCATGATCTAAGAACATGGAAGCTTAATTTGTGTCAGCAAAACCCAGAGAAAAACCAGGGCAAATGTTTCTGTACCTCATTTTACCTATCCCTGAAACAGTCATAACAAAGGCCTTTCACCTGAAATTCATTCTGACAATTGAAGACTGACTAGCTTTTGGTACCATATGGAAAGGACATTAGTTTTCAGTAGAGGTGGAGAGCCTACTCTTGTACTGTCAGTTTGAACTCCAGTCATATTTTTGGGGCTATTTCAATGTTTCAGATAGCCAAAAAGGTAGATAGTTACTTGCTGCTGCTGCCTCTGATACATTTATTCACTGACTTCTACCAGTGCAACACTTTTCATCACTCATACTAACACATACAAATATTGAAAAGCAGTATTTTATTCTGTAACATACTAAGGTGTTTGGAGACTTAAACTATGTCTGTGACCATGCAGTTCCACACCTGGATAGAAAGCAACACCAGACTGAAACATCATCAGTGATGTATTATGTCCTCTTGACTGTGGTGTTATTTCTATTGTTATTATATAGGGGGGGGGGGGGGGGGGGAAGAAAAAAAAAAAATGAAAAAACAAAACATTTTTCTGCAAACGGAAGCGGTGGGGATAAACCATAGCGCGGATGGCACCAGGAAAAGGAGAA
>JANHGN010016496.1:0-23333 GCA_024605025.1 Megaceryle maxima
GTTCCTGAGTGAGAGCCTCGTGGGACGCGGCAGCAAGGACGGATTTAATTTCATGCGTTTGGTGGGATGGTGGTTTTGTTTTATTTGTTTTTTCGCCTGGTGAGAAGGAATTTTTTTATTATTATTTAACTTTTCTCCAACTTTCTGTATAGGGAGTGTTGAAAAAAAGGACTCAACACCATCAGTTAGAACCTTTGCTACCTACTAAATCCAATGACTTCCCCATGCGGTTTTTAAAAATCAGTGGTGATTTCTAAATGAGTGTGGTATCTAATAAATTAGGTTATTTTCATGGCAGCTTGTATCTTTAATATCTGGTTAAAAGATAAGAGGTGTTAATGGTTGTGCATGATGCGTAAAAGAAGATGAATCATTCCCAGTGCCCAGGATACCTTTAACAATGAACAAGCAGTTACAAACAAGATGCTACCATACAGTCCCAGCTCAGCTTTGCTCAAATGTTGCATGAGCAATGGCTCTACTGGAGCAAGGGAAGATTTTGAGATTTCTCATACACTTTTCTACTGGAAGGAGAAGTTTGGAAGGAAGGAAGACTTTGACCTAATTGTTGGATGCCAGGTATCAGCTGGCAGCACAGCTGTCACTGGGAGTGAATGTGTTAAATTTGCATCAAGGACTGGTACAGTTTTAATCAGAGTCATATAGATGTGTTAGTCATCAGGCAGTTGAAAAAGACCACTAAGTGAAGTCATTACAGCCTTTAACAATGTTAGCAACACCACTGTAAAGCTCTCTACTGGGCATCTTGCCTACAGAGCTGATGGTATTTTGTTAAAGGGTGTCAGTGTGATATGTGAGTGTGTCAAGTCCTTTAGATTTTCGTCTTAATGTACATCTGAAATAGCTTCAAAACAAGTCAGTGTAGGTGGTTTTTGTGAAACATGTGAGAGGGAAAAATTAGGCCACCAGGGAAGGATCCAGAGGGTCTTCAAGGGCTTGAGTATGTGTGCTTTGGTAACTGTAGCACTCTGAGGTGCAAGTTCACGTGGGAGGGCACCCATTCATCTAGGACACTTGGGGAGACGTTTGTATTTATCATCTATCTCAAACTTAGGGGTTTGTGGCCTTTGCCAGAGCTTCGGTGTTAACATAATGTAAAATATTTTCTTCAAAATAAACATACTGATATCTTAAAAAAGATAATCATAGGAACAACAAATGAAAAAATGAGACCTTTTTTGACAGAATCACTGTGATAAGAACTCTCAAATTAATACAAGTGGGCCAGTTTGTATCAAAAGAGGTTTTTGGTCTAAGGTCTCCGTGGGGAAGGATGAAGTGCTTCCACTTTTCTAAAAATTGTATTACTGGTTTAGTGAGAATTTACCTTCATCTTTTTAAATAATGTCTTCCAGGCCTGGAAAGGAAATCCCCTTTCATTGTTTGGTGTGAATGTGCAAAGGGGTTGGTGAACCATGAAAGGACAGGTTTGAAAGTGCTCTTCCCCAAAAAGGTTTCTGAAGACTATGAATTACCATATAGCTTATTTTTTATTATTTTTAAATGATTAAGAGAGGAACTGGAAATCTGTAGGCTTGTTTACTTAACATCTGCTGTTAGAACAGGAAACTTCCTGAAAGATTTTTCAAGTGATGTGGTAAGAAAACACCCGGAAAAGTGTAGTTTCACTGTGGATAAACAGGGTGAGTGCTGGCTGAGGAGGTCATGCTCAACTGTCTTTCTGGTGATATTTTAAGATGTTAGTGCCATGGCAGAGGATAAGCATTTTGTAGTAGAACTGCACATAAGCCTAACGGTGGGGGAGGAAGGAAGAAAGCAGGTGTTGGAAAAAGATCTGCATGGATGAGCAGTTAGCAGAGGAGCAGCTGTGTGCTGCTGGAAAGGGGCCTCACACCACTACAAGATCACTGTAGATGGAAAATTCAAATTTGAAAGGGGTCGGTGGTGTGAAGCCCTGTGGCACAGCCCTGCTCATCCTCACCAGCTAGTGAGGCAGCAGGATGGGTACCCACAAAGATGTGGTGAGAGGCCTGGGGCTACCAGACCCTTAGACCTTCAGCGGCTGTGCCACTTCTGGCCCTGCAGCTATGAGTCCATCATGCACATGGGACTTTGCTTCTCCAGGTTGTCTGCTTAGTACTGAGAAGTCCAGTCACAGGTAGAAGGAGTACAGAGTTCTCTCCAGGTATCATTGCCTTTATTAAAACAGTGTAAACAATCAAGGTTCTGGTTTGGATTTGGTCTTTTTTAGTTTTGGGGAAGGGGTGGTCGTTCTGATGCAAAGGTTCAAGGCGAAAGCAGTGTTAAAACTTTCCTATTAATTTTTTTTCATGCCAAAATGAGAAATATAAGGTGGCCATGATGTCTTTCTCTCGAAATCTATACTGATACAAATGCATGTAATTGCATATACTCATCTCTTTTGGACACAGGAGGGAGGGAATTCTTCTTGCTTGTCTTTAAAGGTCATTGTCCCTAGTCTATCTAATAACAAAATATTAATTAGGGTAACTAATATAATCCTCTTTTATCCCTGAGAATCTTCTCAAGCCTGCATATCCTCTCAGTCTTACTGCCAAGTTTTAGTGAGTGCAAAAGATGCCTTGGATTTGTGGTCGTGATCATTTCTTGTGCTGTAAGTACATGAAATGATCAAAATGCAGAAGTAGCATCTGACATTAATTGCATGAAATACAGTTCTATTGAGAGTTAAACAGAAGAGAAATTCACTGCTGGAGACTCCTCGTCTTTAAGATTGATGATATGTGGGACAACAGCCTTGAAGTTCATTATTTAAAGTTCATTGGAGGCTGCTGACAGGGGAGGCCATCTTGATGAAATGCACTCTTCATGTGGGATTTCCTAGTTTCCCAAACAGGGCTTGGGCTTTAAAGAAGAGTGTGTTAAGAAAAGTTAGATCTTTTGGGCTTTCCTCATGTTCTTTGTAATGCCCAGCAAATCTGTGCTGCTGCCTCCTATTCTCAGATTCAGAAACGAGGTGATTCAGGTATAGAGAGGTGCTTAATGCACTCTATTTAAAAAGTGACATTTCCATTCCTGTTTGGAAGCAAAAGCACTGTGAAGCTTATTAGTGCTCAATTAACATAATATATTGCAGTTATTATTCTCAGAATGATACCACACATCCCCGTCAGAGGGGGTAAATTGAATCCTGATAACTGGCATTTAAACAAAACTGGAAAACAGCACTAAATAATAGGCAGGAAAAATACAGAATATCATTGTTCCTCTTCTGAGATCAGTTAAGTCTGGTTTCAGATGAAGAAGTAACCACAGACTTCCATCTTTTGTTAAAAGTTAAAAACAACAAAAACCTTAGGCTGAAATATTCATTATACTTCATAACATTGTTTGCCATCAGTGCACAGCTTAGAAGGAGGAAGATTTTATGTTGTTTGGCTTAGAATTTGATGGACATTTATGGACTTTATCGGACATTTCTTCCCAGGCTCTGCTCTCATTTTCTTAACAGACAAAGATGATAATTTTTCAGTCTGCTGCAATCTCCTAGACCTATTAATATCAGCTGTTACTGCTAATACAGGGGAAAAAAAGTATGTTCCAGCTAAAGCCTTAGGCAGAATCCACTGTGTCCTCTAACATGATGGGGCAAAAGTCCAGCATTATGTTAGTGCCTCAGAAAGAAAAATTCAATGGCCACTATGTTGTCCACAAATCAATAAGATTTTCAGGCTTCTGAATAGAGGTTGGAAATATTTTAATGTTGTAATGAACAATTTATGTGAAAATCTCTTTATATATATATATTTTTTTTTTCCCCAGGATCCCCAAATCACATTCTTTTCAACACAATCATTACTACAGATATGGGTAGTTTTAAGACATTAAAGTGAATTGCATTTAGCTAGTTCTTCCTCATGCCTAAAAGAGAGGTTGACTTGGCAAGCTGCCAAAGCTGTGTACCTAGATCTATATATTCTGTAGGCTGAGGTTCAGTGCAGCAAAATCTTAGATTGGGAATGACCTGTTGCATCCTTTAGAGAGCAGTTGGGTGGGAGTTTCTCCCCTTGCTTCACCCAGTGGTACCTGTCCATTATATGGAGTGCTATTCAAGTAAGAACATTCAGCACAGAAAATTTTTGAGAACTATCCTTGATTTAAAATGTAGTCCCTTCTAGAAAATGTCAGCTGGAAAATTTGTCACTTGGAAACCTGGAAAATACATAGGGAAAGAAAGGTGAGTTTCAAGACCTGTTAAAGATGTGGGGATTTATGTAACAGAATAAACATCTGTGGGTTTGAGGGTATTTAGTTATTTTCACCACATGTAAAACCCAATTTACTGTGTTATTTCATATCTAGCTTGAAGTAATTATGACAAATAGAAGGCAGGGAGGAGCTGCCTTCACAGGCCAGTAGTGACCACACTCTCCTCTGCACCACACAGTTCCCAGGACCTTGTTCACCACACATTCTCATTCAGCAGGATACTTGAGGCCACGTTCATATCCAGTAAAGCACAATTAAACATACAAGTAAGTTTTTTGGGGTTTTTTTTTTGTTTTTTGTTTTTTTTGTTTTTTGTTTTTTTTTAAATAGAAACCTTTGCTAAATTGAGGTGGATGGTACTAAGTCAGCTTTTACTTTGATTTGCTGCCATTCAGCTCCTCCTCAGGGCTGTGTGCCCTCTGCAGGGCTGGTGCCCTTTGCTGTGCAGCCACATCACAGGGTGTTGAAGGGTTGACTAGTGTTTGTGAAATGATCTGAAATCCATGGAAGGAAGTTGTTGCAGGAAGGCAAAATATTACAAAATATGTCTGTTCTGCTGTACTTGTTATTAGTAAGTTTAGGTTCCCAAGGTTCTGAGATCCCTTGGAGATGGAAAGTGTTACATAAATGTGAAATTTTAATTATTTCGTGTAGCATTACTCATGCAATGGTACTGCAGACCTACTTCTATCTGATTAACATCTGTGATGTTTAATTTCAAATATGTTTAAATATCGTTATTGGACAAATTGAAACTACAGACAAAACCTAATTTGTTGTTTTATATTGATGATAAAACATTATTATTTTTATTATGTAACATAATAAAGATTATGTGCATGTATTAAATATGAATAAAACTGTATAATGGAATGGGCTGTGAGTGTCCAGTATTTCAGTGATTAAAATAACAAATCACAGTGGAAAGAAACATAAATAAGTCGAGACCCATTTTTAATTAATATCAGCCTCTTCTGAAACATGACATGCATGTCTGAGAGTGGTGCTGCTGTTGTCCATTGCAGTTTAATAGCCTCCTTTGTGTGGTTCCAATTTGCATGAGATTTACTTGAGAATTGATTCTTCTCCAGCCCTGCTAGCAGCTATTTTGGGAAGACAAAAGGGACCAAGTATGGTGCTGTAGCTCAAGTACAGGGCAGTATTTCAAGAGCTGAACCCTGATGGTCTTTGTATGGATGTCAGACTGCTTTGTTTTCCTGAGCTGCTCTGGCCCTAACGCTGTTTGTGAGTTTTCCCTCTTGCAGAATAGAAGTAATAATAGATCAATTATTATTTCTAAAAATAGAGTTAATGGAAAGTCCAATTTGCATTGGACCCCAGGCACTTAATAATCTTTTAATGATTTTTGCAAGTTTAGAATTTGGGGAATTGCAGCTTCTTTGTAACATGGGAGGCACAAATAGGTGTCTGTGTGAGCTCCTTACTCCTGCCCTGGCATCCCTGTTCCTCCTTGTGCAAGGAGCAGGGCAGTGCCGGAGCCCTGCTGGGGCAGCTCTCTTTCCCTATCTGGGAACCCAGTTGCCTCTCCAGGGTTCTGTGGGAAGGGTTTGAATTGTGTTGGATAGGAGGCAAGGGCATATAAGCGACATGGATTGAGTAAGGAGAGTGTGACTGTGTGTTTGACATCCTGCAGTATGACCACAGCCCACAGGGCAGGCTAGTGGAAAGTCTGTAACATTGAGAAATCGTCACTGAATTATGCCCGTGTCATTTCCAGCCCCAGGGTGTTGGAATTAGGACTGAGCAGAGAGGACTTTGAACTACTCAAGAAGGTTCCTTTGCCCCATCAGCTGTTTACTTTATGCTGCAGGTTGTAGTGTGGTGTTTTGGCAGGTCACCTTTTTGAAGTGGCTCTTCGTGGGCAGCATGAAGCATTTTATTTCCACAGGGACTGCAGTCTTCTAGATTTTTACCTTTGTAACACTGACTGAAACTAACTTCTTATGTAGGCATGAACATGGCTCTGTGTGTATGTAGCACCAACTTGAAAGCCTGTGAAGGGGGTACAGGCACAGTACCAGTTATGTCAAGGGCACCATCCAACAAAAGACCAAAGGTAGGGAGCATAGTTTACACCATAGCCCTTGGCATGTCTGTTGAGTTTGAAGACAAGGGTGCCAAGCAGTGTTGGTGGTAAAGTAATTTTTGGGATAAAAAAGACCTATTGAACAGAATCTGCACAAACAGATTACAAATTTGAAGGGATTGAAGAGTTAAAATCTAAATAAATAGAAAAAAAGCTCAAATGAAAAATTGAGGGTGTTGTGACAGGGTTTCTATACAGTCTTCAAAGTAGAAGCATAACTCTAGCACCCCCTGAGTCTCTAGGAAAGGCCAATCCTGCGTGGTTCAGATTCTTGTAGGAAGCAGAGCGTCGGTGGGAACTGGGATGGCAGAGCTCCTGGCAGGATGGGACCATGAGCTGGCATGATTCACAAGTGGCTCTTTTTGCTGTTAGCAACCAGTTCTTCTTTGACGAGCAGCAAAATAAAATGAGTGATGTGCTTTTTTGGTTCAAGGAAGAGTTTTAAGATGTGATGGAGAGCTGCCAGGATAGGAACAGCACTTCTCCTTTCCTTTACTTTTGATATGCAGCAAAGATGAAGGCATTGCCTTGAAATAGTCTCCTGCACTGGGCAAACAGGAGAAGATGAAAGGGAAGAAAAGTGGGAAAACAGTCCTGATTTAGACCATGGCAAAGGCACTATGCAGAATAGCCTCTGTTAAATGTGTCACGATAGGAAATCAATTTTGAATTACACTTTGTGATGCATACTGTATTTTCCATCCTTCATTTTAATGAGTAAGCACACCCTTACATAATGATGGCTTTTTAAGAGATTGCCTTTGGCTGAATTTATTGCCAGACAGATCTATCCCATGGCATTTAAACTTCATAATGCTATGAAATGTGCAAGCTGGCTGAAGTGGTGGGAGGATGCTTGTAAAACTTCATGCCAGTGAGGGCCATCTTTCTTTCACTCTTGCACCTCATTGATCTCTTGCAATGGATGAAAACAAACACAAATCAATGCCACAGATCCCCGGAGCTGAGTTTCACTCTTCTTTCTCTGTACTGCAGCAGCAGCAATGCTGTTGTAACAAGAAGAAAGAGTTTTCCTTAGCATCAAGGTCCTACCTGCACATAGCATTTCTGAATAGCTAGTGTAGCTGAGCATGGAAAGATGGTGACAGTTGTTGAAATGACTCTTTGCACAACACCAGGTAAAGAAGTTTGTGCTGTCTTGTGGAAATCCCCAAATGGTTTGGAAGTGACTTGCTGAAAGTTATTGGCATGCAGTTTCACATTCTTCTTCAAGACATATGAGCATATTTTCCAGTGTTACCACTGTTTTTAAGGCACAGCAGTGGTCCTGGGTGAGCAAAAGGAGGGAGGGACATGCTCATGGTTCATGCACATTTACTTCTTCAGCCTTGCAGCCGAGGCTGCCAGCCAAGATGGATGTTGTGATAGTGGCTTTTAGCATGTGGGCACCTGTCTCTTCCAAAGCCTGTGGATGGATGGAAATAACTTTCACAGGCTGGATTTGAACCAGACCACTGTGGAGGAAGTGCTGTACTCACTGGTTGCTGCCTTCCAGCAGTCAAGCAAATGCACTTTTAGATGAAATTGCACTGAATCGTCTTCATCATTTTAGGGTGTATTCATAACTGACATGACAGATGAGATTTTCACATTTTCTGTATTTTTGTTACCAGCTCTCTTTCTACAGATAATATGGTGAAATCCCCAGTCCCCTTCTTTCCAGAAACTGGAGTAATATTTAATGAATATGAACTCCCTTTCGGCTTGAGTGACATTTTCAGCAATGCCCAAAATGAAATTCAGTGATTTATTTACTTCTGGAAATTTTAGCTGTAAATGGCTAGCCATCTAGAATTCACCCTGACTTCTCAGAAAGCTTCTCACTGAATTGTGTTACAGCCCCACTAGGCTGCATGAGATGCTGTTTTGCTAAAAAGAGGAAAAACTGAGGACCCAATTCCTGGTTTTATACTGTGAATTTAAAAGTTAAATTAGGCAAGAAATGTTTCTGAGTTTCCATACTGGAATCTAAACCGGACTTCGTTAGGTTATTCACTGGTTTTGCAAATTTTTTGAAAAATGTTGTTATTTTTTCTACACTTGCCCATTGAAATCAGGGGGTATTTCCTGCATCTGAGATGGTTGAGAGGTTTCCAGTGAGGAGCTTTGTCCTGACTGACACACAGAACCCCTTCAATGTAAATATTGTCTGCAGCCCCACTCCACCGGCTCTTTAAGGGTTACTTCCCTCATATTGAGAAGGTCAAACCACCAGGAGGAAATTGAACATAACTTCTTGACATTTGAGATCGTGAATTTTCCTTTCAAATAAGAGCAGTAAATTTACAAGGTAGTAAGAATAAAACTCGAAACCTTTCAGATGGTTTGGGGAGGAGGGGTTCTAATTAAATCCTCCAGGTCAAGCAGTCCTCGCTCGTCTGGTTTCATTTTGGTGAGCTGCCTGAGCTGTGCATACAGAAGCACGCCACTGTTTGTTTTGATTTCCAAAGCACAACTGTTACAAATCCCCCAGTGACAAGAGCAGACTTGGACATGCTCAGCTGTGGCAGATTGATGTCTCCACTTGTCCGTGTGCTACCCTCTGAGTCCCTGTCTGTTTGCATAGCATGTAGGGATGGATATACATCGCTTTATCCCTTAGAAATGTGGTGAGCTGAAGCTCCCCAGCAATGGGGATTAGGGGATGCTTAAGCACAGATCTGGTTTGCACCTGAACAGCATCGTCCTCTCTGTCTCCTTTGTGCCTTCACCTTGTTCCAGCTGGTCCTGAGGGCCGTAAGGTTTGTGTTTGTGAAGTGGTGGGGGCAAGAATTTGATTTGCTTACCAGAAGGACAACCAGACTGTGAGAGGCTGCTCTCTCCATCTTAACATGCATGGGGCCTGCATGGGCCCTTGTTGGGGAAAGAGAGCCACCATGAGAAGCCAGTGTCCCCTTATGTTTGCTCATGTGAGATGTCAAGGTGAAGTAATTCCCATACTGCAGCATAGGGCTAATTAATCATTGTTTTCTTGAGAAAGCCACTGAACTGAGCCTCAGGAGCACACCTGGACCACCAGGTTGCATGTGGTTGAGACTATTGTTAAGTATTGATGGTATCTGGTGTGGGGCAGCCCAGATCTCTGCTGAGGCCCTGGTTTAGTCTCCAAGGTAGGGTGGCTACATGCAGATTGCTCCTGGGGAGTTGTCCATAGCCTGTGCTGCCCTGCTTGGAAATTGTTTGGGAAAGTACTACTCAGCCCAAGCCAAAATCCTGCCAGGCACCATTTAATTCAACAGCAAAGAGCATTGACTTCCTAACTGCATTTAATTTACTCATAAAATGCAACGTCTGTGGTCTGAGTGCAAACAAATGGCCATGTCATGGGCTAACCACTTACTTCAGCTTTTGGAGCAAGCAAGAGGAACTGGCTGCTCCCCATCTCCTGCAGGCACTGGAAGGTCAAACTCCCCTGGCATGGCCTGCAAGGTGAGGTGGAAGATCGGAGTTGTCTGAAGAAAAAGCATGAGACCTTGGCTTTCACTAGTCTGACTGAGATTCAAAAGTGCTACATTAATGCAGAATAGTGTGTCTATTTTATTAGAAGTTTCCCAGGGAAGCACAGAGTGGTCAGCAAGAGTGTCTGGAAACAGAAATAGGCTGTTTGATCTACTTGTGTAAACAAGTGGTAAATCTAAAGCCAAATTCAGTTCTGGTTTGCAGCATATAATCCCCCTTGGCTTAACTAGGGTTAACGAGGTCTAACCCTGGGCTGGTAATGGTCCCTGAGAGGTTCCTCCTCATCACCTTAACAGACCATAGATTCTGCTTTGCTCACTGATAATTATTTTGACAACAGTGCCAGTTACAAAGCCGGGAGATCTATTTGTTCTACATGACAGAACAACTTTCCAATTTATGCATGTGTTTTACTTATTTTTCTTATAACTGGACTTTTTCAATCAGTATCTTTCAGTTCCAATTTCTATAGCTATTTGCAGTACAACTGTACTGCAGATACAAATATGGCAGCATTTCTCACACCTCTGCTGTCACCTGTATGGGGTTCCCCCAGATTTTGGGTAGGTTTTGTTATTCCTTCCCTACAGAGGTATGTTCCGGATCACAGTCACCCCTTCATCCCCTTAGCCCTTACAAGGTCTTTGCTCTGCGTTTGAACAAAGCAGGGAGCCTTCCTGGTTCCTGGTCTGATGTGAAATAGGAATATAAGACAACTTAAAGGGGACAAATATTAAGTTATGTATTTTCTAAGAACGACTTCTACCTACTTTCCTGTATGGTGTCGCATCTTCCTAGATTTTTAATGACTTTTTGTTTTCTTTTCAAAGACAAATATTCCTTTCCTTTTACATTCTTCATGTAGCTTTCCAGAAACACACAGGGGAGTTTGAAACACCAGCTGTTTCCTTTCAGAATCTCTTTGAAGGTCCCTGGGCTGTGTGCTCCTTACTTAGCTCCCAGGTAGCTGCAGGGTCCATGCTGCATGCAGACTGTGAGGGAGCAGCATCCAGCCTCTCAGCTCAGCCAAGGGCACCTGGGGCTGCCTTGTCTCTAATTTGTGACAGTCATCCTGGTCCCACCATGGTGGGAGCAAGCAACGTATGTACAACAGTCAAAATTCCTATTTCTCATGCCCTGTGTCTTCATGTGAAGAGCAGCAAAGGGGAACATTTATTGACAGCGACAAAGTGTGCAATTTGAAGTCAGGATTTGGCTAAAAATTGTATAGGAGTGGTGGAAATTATCACAGCTGGACTGTCCTAAAGAACAAAGAGCTACAGCAGATAAAATGTGCTCAATCTTCAAAAAGTCTAAAGACACTTGCTGAGAGCAGCCAGCGAAGAAATGTAGGATGGGTAAATCCAGACTTGCTGGGATCATTGCAGTCATCAGAAAACTGTAATGGTTGTCAGCATAATGTCCTGACTGTCTCCTGGCCCATTTCTGGGAATGCCCTACATTTGGAGCACTCCTGCTCATGTGACAAAGACATGCCTGGTGTCCCTGTCCCATTGATGCTACCCTTGCCTGGGCACAGCCCACCATCCTGGGGAGATTGTTCCTTCAAAGATGGCCATCCTTTCTCACCAGCTCTGTGCCAAAATCCTCCTAACAGCCAAGGGCTGAGAGGTGTTTGAGACTGAGCAGCAGACTGCAACTTGGTCTCTTCGTGAGGGGATGGCACTGCATGGGCAGATGGTGGGGTTTCTGTCTGTGCTGTGAATATTGACCTCCACAGTCCGATCTAAGAATGTTAGCACCAGGTGTAGCTATTATAGCACAATTACAAAATATTTGTTCTAATGATAATTTCATAGCATTGCTTTTCTTGCTCCCAAGAATAGTAATTTCTTGGGTCTCTGGAAGACCCTGCAGCTAAGAGATAACCATGGCCTTTCTACTGCAAATATGCCTGTGGGTAACTTTCTACACACATGAAGCCTCATTAAGCCATCTGTAGAAAATTAGACTTGTTACTGCATAATTGTTTGCAGGAACAGGAACTGGGTTCGTTGCCTTTCTAACAAAAATTGTATATCTGTCTAGAGAGTGATGACTTTATTTTAATTTGCATCAAGGCCACAGTAATGAAGTAGGCTTGATGAAAATGAAAAGCAGACTATGAGAACCTGGCACTGGTGGTGAACTACTGATAAAACTGTCTCATTTTCAGTTAATCCTGAGACTGTGCTTTGGTAGTGCTGGGAAAGTGTCAGCTCCTTACTTGTATCCTGAGAGCGTTCATCTTTTGAAGATCTGCTTGCCAATACTGATGTTGTGTTCTCACGACTTCCACCCTTATATACAAGTATTTTCTTTTTAAATGTAATCTTTATCAGAATTTTCAGTCCTTTACTTGAAGAATTGGCTACACTGGATTGAGCTAGTTTCATCCCCAGCTTTTGATTGCTCTGTTACTGCTGTTTGCTCATGGCATAAATAGGATCATGCTCCTTCTATTCTATGGGTATTGTTCTTAGAGATTGTCTTGTCCTTGGGAATTCTTAACTTCTCAGGCTCCCAGCCAATGTAAGCAGAGGTTGCCAGAGGAGGGGCTGTCATGTCCCATGTGCTGAGGCTTTCGGCCAGAGTGCAGCCTGACTTTGCTCACCTGCAGACAAACCTCTTGATGTTTGAGCTGAGCAGATTGCTGCACTTGTGACCACATTGTCAGGAAACACACAGTGCACATGGGTGTCTACCATGTGTCAGACACCCAAAATGTGTCAGTTTAGGTTAGCCAGAAGAGTTTTCAAATACATGGTTGTTACATCATCAGCTTTTGCCTAAACTGTTAATAACCTTCCTTTATGCCATGGCATAGTTAGATATGTATACTGTCTAAAGTGTTCACCCTCTAACTCAGTGTGTGTTGTGCTACTGGGCCTCAGCATCTTGGTTTACTATTAAACACAAAACTCCAGGCAGAGGAAACTTAGACAGCCAAGCAGTTTGGCTCTCTGGAAGTGCTGTGGGTGGGATTAATGGATCCCACTTCAGAAGTTACTAGTGTTTACACCTGCATCTGGGTTTATCAAGAACCTCTTTGTTGTTAATTATGAGATATAGACAATCTTAGAGAGTGATGCATTCAATTTTGTTTATGTGTCTCCTTCAAATAAGATGAATTGCTCCCCATATCGCCCCATTTCTCTGTTCTCTCCTTTGATTCTGTTGTAAAATGTTTGCACCGATGAAGGAAAGCCACCAAATGTTGGCCTCTGCAGTTGTCTTCCAGTGCCCTGCTGTGCAGGGAGAGCTTGCACCTGCCATGGCCCTAAGCAACGCGAAGCCTGAGCAGGGACAGAGTTAGGAATGCTCCAAAGTGTTCTCAACTGGAAAGAACAGTGATCAAATCCCACAGCTGAGTGTGTTTCCAAGCCTGCACAGTGCCACAGGACTTGCCTGGTTTCTGTGCAGTGCATCTTTGCAACCTATTTGATTTCCCACACTCACTTTTCTCTTGCTTTACCTGATCAAGGAGCATCTTTGACATGGAAGGAAGCAGCGAGAGATCACAGCAATCTGCACTCTTGTACTCTACTTGCTATTTGCAGCTGACAGGGGAAAAGCTACTTGAGGTGGAAACCTCCTAGCTTGCATTTTGTCACAATACACAGCCATATATTACAGTAAAGCAAGCAGATATTGCAAATGGGGAGCTGATTTATTTCATACCATGCTCTTGTGAGGCAACCGTGGATTGAAGTGGAAGCATGAAAACTGGCCAGCACCATTAAAGGGCCTTAATAAATATTAATACAAGTGCATGCTTTCCTGCTAAGAAAGTGACTGGTGAGCAGAGGGAATGCTGGCAGCTGCACACAAATTAAATTTTTCCACTTGTTGAGCTCAAGCACAGCCACAGAATTACATGGGGAGAGGAGATGCGCCAAAGTGGGCAGACGCACTCTTGACGTCACCATGACGAGGAGTGCATCTAGTCTCTCTAACATGGGAAATGTCTTTGTTCTTCACTTTTACTTTTTGAGCTTTTTATGAGTGAGGATTAGTTTAAGATTATTTAGTAAACTGTAGGACATGATGATTTGCCAAAGTAGATAATTTACACCAAATCTGGCAGGTTTTGGCAGCAAGAGAATTCACTATACACAACTGTAAGTAATAATACAGCTTCAATTTTCTGTTGAATATTTTCAGCTTCTAGGCTTAAATGTCTTAGGAAACAGTGAACACCTTTATTTTTATTTACCAACTTACTTTTCATTCAGGATTTATAACAAATTTACTAAGGATGCAAACTGGATTTCAGATAAAATACAGAAAACCTGCACACTGTAAAATTGCTTTAGTATTAGTTAAAAAAAGCCACTTGTGCTGTATGCATGAGATTTTTATTATTTTCTTACTAATCCAAGTATATTTGTGTTTTAAATTTTTTAAAATATTACTTCTAGATTTTAAACTAGACTGGTTATTTTTGGTCAACTTGTCCTTCTAAATGATTAGATCCTGTTTTTCCACACCCATTTATTTTTCATGTATCAGAAGGAGAAAAGAAATCTTCCTGGGGTTTTTTTGTTTGTTTGATTGTTTTGTTTTGCTTTTTTCCAATATTCAGTCCTTTTCTTAATCCTGGGTGAACTGATTACACTGACTTTATTGAATGAAAATAATCCAAACTAGATTGATCATTCCTTTGTCAGTAAATGTTTGCAAGGGTGGCAGAGTCTGTCCCTAGTGATAGCTGAAGCAGTATCAAAAGAAAATAGATGTACTAGATTTTAAGGTTTCCAGTACTTGATGATTATTTTTCAAACCTTAAAGTATTTTCTGTAAAACTGTGTTTAACTGAATGAATAACTCAGGCATCCTAGGTCCTTATTGATCAATTGGGTGGTATTTGTTACGGATTCCTAATGCCATCTAAAATGGACAAAACCTGATTTTAGAGGTGACACTTAAAAAAAAAAACCAGAGGGAACAAGTCCCCACATTTCTACATCAAGAAATATTCATTAAGAGATCTAGCCTAAGTGAATAACTATGATATGATTTCCGAGTTGAATATAACTATAAAGTTAAGGACTTTTTATCACTAGGAAATATAACAGTTGATATTTAATACAGAATCCTAATTATTTATCTTTAAGGTTTGTAAAGCTAAGAATTGTTTATACATTGGAAGTCAAATACAAAATAAGTATTTTATATGCAAAAGAAAAAAAATATGTAAATATATTGGGTTGGATTTAGTTGAGAGAGGTTATTAAATTATTCAGTTCTTCATGTGATATTTAGATAAATAAAGTCTCATTTTCCACTATGCAGCTGATCTCATTAAAGGAGGAAGAAAAACCCTTTAATGTTTAAACCATCCTCTAATTCTGAGCAAATCCCTAAGAATGTTCTAAGGAGAAAGAATTCTTAAATCGATGGATTTTGTATCCTAATTAAATCTCTTGACAGCGCTCAGTGTTATGTGCAGCAGTGGCTCAGTGCAGTGCAGGGGGTGGGGTTCAGCTCTTCACAGTTCTTTTTTACAAAATAAGGCTTAACCTTTTGCTTTTTATTTTGTGTGCTGAGGACCCCTGTTTCTGGGAGTTCCCAGTTCAGTTACTCCTTGGATGTGTGTGATTTCTCTTAGTTTGTTGGGTTTTTTCTTGGGTGGGAAAGGGGGACTGTTCCAGGGAGGGGTGGATGTTATTGGCAGTGCAACAAATTAGGAGGAGGAGTGGATCCATTTCTGAAGTTGTCTTAAGAATGAATTATGGGATTTGACTGATAGATTTTTAACTATAAATGGATTAATTAGAGTGTGACTGAGGTCATGTATAAAAAAGGAGCAAGCTAATTAAGTCTGAGCAGTACTCCAAATGCCTTTTGTACTGATGACTGGAGATCAAAGGCTAGAGCAAGTTTTTTAAGATCATATTTCTTTAAATTAATAAATGAGCCTTACTAGGGGTAGTCAGGGTATTCTTTTCAGAGGAGCACAGACAATCCAGGAATATTTTCTACCTGGTTGATAACACCTTGAAGTGTCTGGTTTTTAATTGATGCTTTGGTATTCAGATATATTATGCTCCCATGAATTATGGCAAAATAGATTTGTAACTTTTGCATTAATTTAAGTGCAAGAATTTTTCTCCTATGCCTTGGGCTTAATTGTCAGAGATTCTCAAAATTGTGTTTATTATGGTTAGACTGTAGCTGCACTGGTCCAGGAGTTCCATATGCCCAAGAGATTCACTCATCCTCTCTTGTTTCAAATGGTCAGACAGGTGTTCTCCTATACTCTGTCCTGATTCTCTGCTGCGTGCTTTACTTTTTTCTGCTGCTACATGGGAGGTGGCTGTAGATACACAACCAGATTTGCTTTTTGTGGAATTTTACTGGGGACAAGTTATAATCATCTTGCATCTCTGCATAATGTCATTTAGGACACGCATACCTTCTTGTTTTGCACTGGGCTTTTGAAGAGTTATGGATTCAAGGCAGTATTAATGCACAATAAAAAGCATCTCCTGTCATGTACTGAATACCTGCAATGAGCACTGAAGTCAAGGGAAACTAAGAGCACTCTGCTGAATAAAAAGGAGCTCTGAGTGTTGGTGAGGATTAGGAGTCTAAGTGCCACCTTAATGTTTCTTTAAAATTCCATTACTGCAGTTTAAATAGAAATGATGCTTTCTCAGAGCAGAACAAGCCAAATCCACACACAGTCTTGCAGAGGTCTAGAGTCAGTAGCAAGGCAGGAGGAGAAGGGGAGAAGTACAGTTGTACACCTCACCGAAACCTACTTCTTTCTGTCAACAGTCACAATGAAGCTATTTAGTATAGTTTTTACACATTATGTTTGGATATGCTTTTGCATAGTTATTTCTCTTTTTTTGTGACCTGACACAGCATGATATTAAGTTTTTACTTTGGCATTTCAACAAACATGTGATGTTGGTGTAACTTTTCTGTGTTGAAGTTAAGGGATTTTTTTTCTAAACAAGAAAAGGACAAGGAGGGGGAGCAACATCATTCTAAAAAGAGAGCTGTTTCCTTTTGGATTTTTAAGTGAAAAGAGTAGATTTATGCCACTTGCGTGGGTGACATAAACTGGATGATGTCTTGAGGTCCTGTGTTTTGATTTTGCTAAGTATGTCTTAGAAGTGACCCAACCATTCAGAATTACACCATTTAATTAATGAGATTTACACTTTTTCCCATACTGTGATTCAACTACCAAAATTATAAGGATCATTTAGGACAGTGAGAATCCCTGGCTGATGCCCAGGTGGATGTGCACAGTCTCCTGCTGAGGGTGTTGAAAAGCTGGACAGCAGATGAGGTTTATAAGATATTGCTCCTGGCAGTCTCATTGCTCAAGTTAAATTTGATGTGCAAAGATTTCTGAATGAAGTTGGAGGAGGATTTAGTGTCCTCTCACCCTGGATGGCCCAAGGTGGAGTGCTGTTCTCCAGTCTGTGGATTGTTTGCAACATCCCTGTTGCTTCCAATGCATCACAGTACAAAGTGCTTCAGTCTGTAATGCTCTCAGAGAAATATAACCTTTTGATGAGAGTAAATGTCACTTGATGGATACTCCAAAAGAGGTTTTATTGACCTTTTTGTCTTTTTATATTTTCTGATTTGTTTCTTTTTTTGGAAAATGCTGTCTGGAATGATCTCCTGTAGAACTGTATAGTTTCAGAAATGAGAGTAGCTGCTAGCTGGAGGCTTGAAAGCATCTTCTATGGACAGATAGGACCAGCAACATAGGAAAATAGGAAAGAGATGGCTCTTCAGCATTTTCCTTCTCTGTGCAGAGGTCTATGAGCAAAATGAGTTGATGTTTGACGTCTTTCAATTCTTGGCATTGGTTTAAGCCAAGAAGAGCCTCCACCTCACTCTTTGGAGATGGTTGCTCTGCATGTACCTCTTTCTTTCTCCACTTCAAAACAGAGCACCCAACAAATGGTTACAGATGCTGACAGTGGTATTTGGACACTGCTGAGCCATGACACAGCCTTTGGGATGGTGTTTTTTAAACCTGTTCAATAGCGGAGAGGCCTTTTGAGTATCCAAATCAATAGCAGAACTCTTAGACTTGAAAAAAAACCTGAACACATCTAAGGACAGATCTGTGTACAAAGAAGTGTAAACATTGCCTCATGTCTTGCCAAAGCCCCTTAAACAGCTTTTCTGTATCTGCAAGCAGCTTTTATTTGGAAGACAGATGAGTATCAGCCTGTGCTTGAGACATATCTGCCTTTCTCGGGGTCTAATTAGATGAGATGATACCTCACAAGCATTTTTATTTCCAAATAAAAATTGCTAGACAGTATATTATGGACAAAGGAAGAATTCCATGGAGAGGGAGATGGGCTATATTGTGCCTGTTCATAGAAATTTAAACTGCATTATTCAGAGGGGTGCAGCATGCAGACAACTGCCTGTATTATGGAATGTTATTACTGTAGGTAATAGGAACAAAGTCAAGTGCTATTAGATAAAAAGCATTACGATCTCCATTATTCTAAGACCAATGCCATTTTGCCAAGTTCAGGTGCTGTGAAACTGTTTTGAAGCCACTCTCCAAGTGTATAAAGGCATTTAAAAAGCTGTTGGTGGCTCAGTTGCTTGTAGCATACTGAGGAACAAGTCCGAAGAAAGGTCTTATGTTCAGGTACGTAGAATGAGCAAACCTGCTGCTGGACATAGAGCGTATATCATCCGGGGAGCCAGAGCAACACGCAGGGAATCCACGTCCTGTGGAAAGCCAGATATTGCACAGATACGGATGGCAAAGCAAAAAGTCCCTTCCACGCAAAAGCATCTCCAGAAATTGTGTCTCAACTCTTAGCAGTGTTGTACTTCTTTTATAGGGGCTGGTAATCTGACATGTTTTTACTGCACATACCTATATGTACGTGTGCATATGCATATTCACTTATATGTATGTGTGTCTGGTAGGTAAGTATATATACATATAAACATATGTCTATACACACAGACATGCTTCATTTTCTCTGGATGTCTTTCACATCTCGACTTTTGCAAGTGGCTGATGCACCATATTTCTAACTCAAGTTTTGTTCTTTGATTATTTTTTTTTCTTGGCATCTGGATGAGTTTCTCAGCAGCGCTCTCACTACCTTCTTGAAGCTGTTCTGGTGACTAGGAGCTTGCTTTAAGAAGATGTAAGCAGAAACCTGAGTTTGATCTACATAACAAGTAGTCAAAGCAATTTGAGATTACTGCTTGGAAGAGGTGGTGGCTCATGGAGAGCACTTGGGTACAGCTTTTGAAGCCCTAAGCTTTTCTTGTGGTTTTGAACCTTCTAAATGAATTTAGGGTTCATGACATTCTCTAGTTTTTTGATTTGCGGCCACACAGAAGCAGAAGGAAGCACAAATATTCAGCCTGGCTCTTCCCGCTCAAAGGTTGGCACAGAAATGGAGGTGCCCTAATTATGCAGGAAGCAAAAATATACCTGCAGAAGTCAGTCCTCATTTGAAATCTAGCCCTGTATGAAATGCAAGATGGAAAGGAAATCTGGTTTTGTCAGTGAATTGGGAAAATGTAGAATTTAACTGCTCTTATATGTGCTGCTGCTGCTGTTCCTCTTTCACAGGAATAAAATTTAATATCAATATGTTTATTATTACCTCATAAAGCCAAGAAGCATTTTAGAGTGGAGTAAGTGAATATTTTTGATGGATTGTTTTCCCCCATTGGAATGAAATCCCAGTGAAAACAATAACATGTTTAAGGAGCCCTTTGGGAAGCAGAGGATGACGGGGCTGCAAAGCCCTCTGCCATTTCCCACCAGTCTGTAACTAAGCTCCCATCTCTCTTCTGACTCTTCATGTCTCTATCCACCTAGGAAGACGTTTATTTTTAGGATACTACCTATATTTATGTTACTGTCTCTGGTGCTAGAAGCAGTTGTTGCACTTAGGAGTTTTACTTTTGAAACATTTTGAAACTGTGGACATAAAGTAGAGTTTTCCTGTCCCTTTTTAAAGTTACTTGGATGTGAAAGTCCCAATGTATTTCACACCTCCAACTGCTCATAGAGCCGGTCAGCTTTGGTTGTGTCTTGCTGCACAAGGTCACTTTTCTGTTCAGCCTCACAGAGATGTCCATCTCCCCTCAGCAAATCTCTGTAGTGTAGAAGCCGGGCATTCAAATCTAGGTGGTCTTGTCCTCCATCTGTCCCTTGCAGAGTATTGTTTTTTGGCATAGTTATCATTTGCTACTTCATTATGTTAGAACTGGGTAAGTGGACATACCGCTGGAGATCAAAGTACTTGGAAAGTGCTTTCAAGGTGTCGAGCATTCTTATGTGCGTTCAAGTCAGTGGGAGCTGATAGCATTTAGCACCTCACAGGAGGCATTTAACACCCCGGAAGGTTTTGAGTTGTACATTACAAAGACCCTGAGGGAGGGACTCTGTCATGATTTATTTGTCTTTGAATCTCCAGAGTCCCTTATGGTGCTATATAAATAATAACACACTTCTGGAAACACCATTCACAGCCTTATGTAACTGACCGACTTATCTTAATCATCTTAAACTTCTTTGCTGCGTTTAGGCTTGAGGGTGCAATGTTTGTCCTTTCAGTGTGCTGAGCAGTGGGGTGCTGGTGAAGATCTAGGGCATCCAGCCCAGCAGCCTCCCCTTAAGCATTGCTCTTGAAGCAGCACGGGCCTAGGGGCTTCCTCTGCTCTGGGAACGCACAAATGCCTTATTCATCCCTAAAAGTTTAGCTGGAAACTAGTTTATCGAAGAGGTGACCCACAAACACTGAATTTTAGGACAGTGTTTTGAGTATCTCAAAGACTGAGTCAGGTCAAGGAGATTTGTGGCTTCTTTTCTCCCTGTGCTCATTAATAGACTCCCAGCTCTTGGTTCGTGTGTTTGGTGCAGGATACACTGCTGTCTGCATCATGATACTAGGGCAAGTCCTCATCCTCCGCCACTGAACATTGTGTTTTGCCAAGGGTTTTGTTAAGAGTTTGGTTTGGATGGTATAGTAGACCAGCTCACCCTTGCCTCAGCATCCTGCTTCCAGCCTGTGGTGGCATGTCATCGACATTAAGTGATGATGTGAGCTTTCCCTTGAGAGGTTAGGTCCCTCCAGGTGATCCACACAAGTTGCACCACAGCTCATTTCTTTGAGCCAGATCAAGCAGAAGTGTGTCCAGGTTGGGAGCACATAAGACCCACTGTCTAGACTTAGAAGAGAGGACAAAAAACCAAAACCAAGATAAAATACGACATCTGTTCTGTGTCAGATGCCCTCCTTATCCTGCTGCTCGGCACGAAGACTGAATTACAGATTTGCTGCAGAGAATGAAACCCCCCTTTTAACACAGCCCAATTGATGCAGGTTTAGAGGGCTAATTTGCTAGCTCCTTTGGATAGAAAGGTCAAATATTCCTTTGTTTGTAGTGAGTCCTCAGTGAGCACAGCAACCCTCAGAGCAGTGCTGCTGGTGCATTTGGGTGAGGGAGCACACAGGGTGGCAAGGCAGGGCTCTGTGGTGCTCCTGTAGGAACTGCTACACGTGTCGGTGAAATTGCACGTGATGCCTCTTTGGTTTTGTATTTTTGTATTGACTGCAGTCTGCATTGACTGAAGTGAGGTGAGGGAGGATTTCAGGCTCAGCCGTCTACAGCTTGAAGTGACCATGTGCTCTTGGTTAAGTGTGGCAGGTCATGATGCAATCCAGGCGCTATTAGTGACGTCATTAGAGAAAGTGGTTTGCTGCTCACCCACCCTCTACTCAGAACAGGGCTACTTTGTGGCTTGTGGCACAGCAGTGAACACAGCAGTGAACGCAGCTGCTCAGGCAGGAGTTTTGCACTTGATTTTGGACATTTTGCATTCCTCAGGTTGAGTTTTCCTGGTCCTTGGTTAATTAAATTTTTTTATTTTATACTCTGCTGGTGTTTTTTCTAGGGGTGCATGGAGGCTGAGCAGCAGTGCTGTTTTCTTCTAGACATACCAGCCCCACCATTTCAGCAATGGCAAGAGCTTCATAAAAGCTTTTCTACATAGATTACTAAATGGTTGCTCCATACTAAAGTGCTTTCTGATTAATGACTATCAAGGTCAGCTATTCTCTGTAGAAGTTTCAGACCTACTTGTTAAATGAGGAAATATTTTAGGCATGCAGTCCTGGGAAGTGCAGCAGATAGGTGTGTGCAGTCCTCTGTCAGAAAAAGCTTTCAGTCTAATTCAGAAATACTTACATCTGTTTTTCAGTTGTTTTACAGCTTTACAACTTTTTTTTTTTTTCTTCCCTGTTTTATTACATGTTCATCACCAATTAAAAACAAACAAACAAAACAAAAAAAAAAGAGAGAATCTAAAATCCAAAGTTCACTTCTGTGGTCAGATAATTTTTTTGTCTCATTTGGAAGAGTTTTTCTGCTAAATATATTATCTGCTGCAGGAGACAGAGCTGACAGGCTCTGGGCTGGGAGTTTTACTGTTAAATCCCACCAACAAGGTGATGACTTTGACAGATAGCATGGTTTTTATGTTGTGGCTCAACTTCACATTCAGATTTTCTTAAACTCCTAATATTGCAATCTTCTCGTGAGGAGGTGTTCTGACAAGCTATTTCAGTGATTGGCTGCCACACACACCTGCTTATCAAAACTAAATCCTTTTGACTTTCTCTGTAATTATGTGATGGGACAGTGACACCCTCAAGCTGCATGGCAAGGGTGAGGGGCTTGCTTGCAGCCATGCCTGTTGATGCACTGGATTCTTGCTGAGCTTTTTTTGGAGGCTTGTCATTAACGTTACTCTGTGTGTTAAGAAAGTCAGGACCACACAGAGGTGGTGGGATGCCCCAGGGCTGGGCTGCATCACAGGGTGACGTGATAATGTGTAAGTGCAGAAAAGGGGCCTGGGAGTAAACTGTTGTGGGCTGTACCCCTTCCTCCCTGTGCTGAAGAGCCCTGAACATCAGGAGCTTTTCTCCATCTCTTATGCAAAGAGAGATTTCATCTATGGATTTTGGAGACACTTCTCCTCTGAGAGCCTGGCAACCACCTCCTGCTCAACCCTTCCTCTCCTCGAGGACATTTCAGCTCCACAGCTGGTGGCTCCCACCCTTGGCACAGGAGCTGTCCCTGAGCACCCTGCAAATGCTCTCTTCTCTGCTGTGGCATAGGCACTGCTGTGAACTGGGGTAGGCAATCTCCCCAGCATCTGAAGAGTACACATTGGAAAAGCAACAGAATGAGACCAAGAAGAAACCACCAAAGTTTGGGGCTGGTCTGTGAAAACATGTATGAAAGGTGTCATGATGGTTGTCCAGGCTCTAGTCTGGCACAAAGTACCTTGAGGTCCATTTCTGACTGTGTTGTTGCTTCCCAAGTAACTCGCAGCCTCCTCTGGTCATGACTTTTGTTGGATTTTGGAGAAAAGCAAAATGGCTCTTCCTTTTTCTTTTCTTTTCTTTTCTTTTCTTTTCTTTTCTTTTTTCTTTTCTTTTCTTTTCTTTTCTTTTCTTTTCTTTTCTTTTCTTTTCTT